>JADBJO010000657.1:598827-606993 GCA_016801955.1 Conus betulinus | reverse complement strand
TTGCAATCATAGAATCCTTAGAATAGTAATGGGGGGTTTCCTCAGCTTAAGCATGCCAGTCTCAGCGCCAGTGACGACTGTGTTTCGGTTTCGATCATTCTGGTCTTGATCTTCTGGGTATGAGGAAGGC
The DNA here is from genome assembly GCA_016801955.1 of Conus betulinus. Lineage (NCBI taxonomy): Eukaryota > Metazoa > Mollusca > Gastropoda > Neogastropoda > Conidae > Conus > Conus betulinus. The sequence continues at coordinate 606,863 of JADBJO010000657.1, read as the reverse complement.
ACGACATCTGGGAAAGTTAAGCCTTATGAAGTTCATTTTTGTTCCTCCTCGACCAGATCCAGCTGGAACTCTTCTCAGCTGTCTCTGCAAGTGCCCTTTTGGTTCTAATCCTCCGTTTACCCGACATGCTGAGCTGTTCTATGAGATCACCACAAAGCTTCTCGCTCCAACTTCTATAGCGAGGACTTTGATTTGGAAGCCAGATTCCTGCAACCCTCTGGCTGGACTGGCATCTTTTGAAAAATCTGGAGGATGTGAACGTGCTCCGTTCTGCTCACACGTGGTACATGAGTTCATTTAGAACTACTGGCTGGATGATCATGAGTGAAGAACAGTGCACGGTCTTATGCCAGTTTTCCTGATAGCATGTGGATGTTGTTCCCCATCCTGTGTACTCTTGGTCATTCCCTTCATCCGGTGGGCCTGATTCCATGCTGTTGATGAAACAGTTGTTTCAAATAATTCTTTTGCCTGCTTTCTGCTGCCGTGTAGAGAGTCGTTGCTGGAGCTTCTGATGGCATAATGTTCCCTTCGCCAGTGCGAAGCGGCGTACTGCTCAAGCACTTGGTTGTGTCTCCTTGTGTACCTTCCCTGAGTTGGCACTGCTTTACATGAACTGAGGACAGGTTTCACTGTTTGTGTGCCGTGACATAGTGGACAGGTAGAGTCGTCCGATTTCCCTCATTTCACCAGATTTGAATTCGAGGGCAAGAGGTCATGTATAGATCTGATAATGAAGCTGATACTGCGAGTTGCAATGTCCCATATTTCATTTCAGCCGATATTTTGTTTGAGTGCGTGTCCTCACGTGGTTCATTGTTACCGTTGGCCCTGCTGGACCGTCTTCTGGGTTCTCTTGTCATTCCCTTCTTTCTTCAACTTCTGTATCATCATGTCTCTCTTTGCTTTCCTTTCCCCTTGGACTACCACTTCTTTTCTGCTGACTCCACACTCTGTTGGTTAGTGTATGTCCTGTTATTTCATTGATCTTGAGGTTTTACTTTGAAACATCACTGTCTGTTGGACTTTCCAATTTCTGCCAGCCTTTAGCTCGGGGTGGATGGATCCTAATTGATCCCGAGTCCTTATGCATGGTTAATAGCTCTGCTTTGTCCACTTTGTACTTCACGAGAATGGATTTCCGGGGCAGCTTCAGCTTGGCTCAGCGACAATAAAGTGCAACGTCTCTAGGATCAGATGGGACACCAGGCAGCCATCTTCTTTATGGAGTTCACAGCACAGTGTTGATGTCCATCAGAAGAGGCTGGAGGAGCTTCGCGATCAGCATGGACTGCAGTCACCAGACCTTGTGCTTGTCAGGGAGGCCACACACTGGGCTGCTACTTGCAAGCTTTCCTCTGCCATTTGCTTGGTTTGGGTTTCCTTTCCCTTCTTTATGTCTTTCAAGGCGTCATCATATACACCCTCTCAGACTCTGGGCTTGATGGTCGTGTGGAGCCCACAACCTCCCAGTCCACACGTCAGCTGCCCCATTGCTTCCGTTGCACTGGATTTTCAGCTAGTAAAAGCAGAATGCTTGCTGGTGTCAAATCTTCTCTTCAATGATACAAATACCCAATCGCATACTCGTATCACTATCTTACCACCAACAATTGAAATAGCACTCACTCCATTTCGCAGACGGTGGCAGGGCTCCAGCCGCTGTTATAGATGTCCTCGCACCATAGATCATGCCCATCGGCCATTGGATGCAATGGCAAACGCAGTCCTCCCCAGCTCCGTTCTCATGGTAGGTTGAACTGCCTGGTTCTCCAGTTTCCCAGAGCAGGAACGTAGCGTTCTGATGGTCGCTGTTGTACACCCACTCCCCTTCCTGCAGCTTGTCGTTGATGCCCAGCCACACACTTGAAAAACCTGTAGAATGGATTGGTGTGTTTGATGGTCACAGTGCATGGATTGGTGTGTTGATGGTCACAGTGCATGGGTTGGTGTGTGTTGATGGTCACAGTGCATGGGTTGGTGTGTCGATGGTCACAATGCATGGATTGGTGTGTTGATGGTCACAATGCATGGATTGGTGTGTCGATGGTCACAATGCATGGGTTGGTGTGTTGATGGTCACAGTGCATGGGTTGGTGTGTTGATGGTCACAATGCATGGATTGGTGTGTTGATGGTCACAGTGCATGGGTTGGTGTGTTGATGGTCACAATGCATGGATTGGTGTATTGATGGTCACAATGCATGGACTGGTGTGTTGATGATCACAATGCATGGATTGGTGTATTGATGGTCACAGTGCATGGATTGGTGTATTGATGGTCACAATGCATGGACTGGTGTGTTGATGGTCACAATGCATAGACTGGTGTGTTGATGGTCACAATGCATGGATTGGTGTGTTGATGGTCACCATGCTTGGACTGGTGTGTGGATGGTCACAGTGCACGGATTGGTGTGTGGGATGGTCACAGTGCATGGGCTGGTGTGTTGATGGTCACAGTGCATGGGTTGGTGTGTTGATGGTCACACTGCATGGACTGGTGTGTTGATGGTCACCATGCATGGGTTGGTGTGTTGATGGTTACACTGCATGGACTGGTGTGTTGATGGTCACCATGCATGGGTTGGTGTGTTGATGGTCACAATGCATGGATTGGTGTGTGTGGATGGTCACAGTGCATGGACTGGTGTGTTGATGGTCACAATGCATGGATTGGTGTGTTGATTGTCACAATGCATGGATTGGTGTGTTGATGGTCACAATGCATGGATTGGTGTATTGATGGTCACCATTCATGGATTGGTGTATTGATGGTCACAGTGCATGTATTGGTGTGTTGATTGTCACAGTGCATGGATTGATATGTTGATGGTCACAGTGCGTGGACTGGTGTGTTGATGGTCACAGTGCATGGATTGGTGTGTTGATGGTCACAATGCATGGATTGGTGTGTTGATGGTCACAGTGCATGGATTGGTGTGTTGATGGTCACAATGCATGGATTGGTGTGTTTATGGTCACAGTGCATGTATTGGTGTGTTGATGGTCACAATGCATGGATTGGTGTGTTGATTGTCACAATGCATGGATTGGTGTGTTGATGGTCACAATGCATGGATTGGTGTATTGATGGTCACAATGCATGGACTGGTGTGTTGATTGTCACAATGCATGGACTGGTGTGTGTTGATGGTCACAATGCATGGATTGGTGCGTTGATTGTCACAATGCGTGGACTGGTGTGTTGATTGTCACAATGCATGGACTGGTGTGTTGATGGTCACAATGCATGGGTTTGTGTGTGTTGATGGTCACAATGCATGGATTGGTGTGTGTTGATGGTCACAATGCATGGACTGGTGTGTTGATTGTCACAATGCATGGATTGGTGTGTTGATGGTCACAATGCATGTGTTGGTGTGTTGATGGTCACAATGCATGTGTTGGTGTGTTGATGGTCACAATGCATGGACTGGTGTGTTGATGGTCACAGTGTATGGATTGGTGTGTTGATGGTCACAATGCATGGATTGGTGTGTTGATGGTCACCATTCATGGATTGGTGTGTTGATGGTCACAGTGCATGGATTGGTGTGTGTTGATTGTCACAGTGCATGGATTGATATGTTGATGGTCACAGTGCGTGGACTGGTGTGTTGATGGTCACAGTGCATGGATTGGTGTGTTGATGGTCACAATGCATGGATGGGTGTTGATGGTCACAGTGCATGGATTGGTGTGTTGATTGTCACAATGCATGGATTGGTGTGTTTATGGTCACAGTGCATGTATTGGTGTGTTGATGGTCACAATGCATGGATTGGTGTGTTGATGGTCACAGTGCATGGACTGGCGTGTTGAAGGTCACAGTGGATGGTTTGGTGTGCTGATGGTCACAGTGCATGGATTGGTGTGTTGGTGGTCACCATGCATAGGTTAGTGTCAAACATGTAGAATGTATTAGTGTGTTGATGGTCACAATGCATGGATTGGTGTGTTGATGGTCACAATGCATGGGTTGGGTTGTTGATGGTCACAATGTATGGATTGGTGTGTTGATGGTCACAATGCATGGGTTGGGTTGTTGATGGTCACAATGTATGGATTGGTGTGTTGATGGTCACAGTGCATGGATTGGTGTGCTGATGGTCACAGTGCATGGATTGGTGTGTTGATGGTCACAATGCATGGACTGGTGTGTTGATGGTCACAGTGCATGGGTTGGTGTGTTGATGGTCACAGTGCATGGGTTAGTGCAGTTAACAGTTTCATGCTGTTTACAGTCCAGCGGTGTGTTGGGAGTGAGGCGTGGGGGAGAAAGGGGTTGGTGGGTTAGGGCTGTTAACATGTCGAATTCGATTAAACATGAGCAGTGACAAAAAAAGTTCATTCCAAACATGTTAAGAACAGCTTAAAACTGGATATTTTACCGACATGATCGTGTATTAAATGAAGTTTATTTAACTCTTTTAAAACTTAAAAAGAAATATAGTTGGTGGAATACGTTTGAACAAGGTCTTAATGGAGTCTGCTGTGTTTACATCTATTTTCATGCAAATCACAACACTCTTGAGAAAATATTTCCAAGTGAGTTGCTCATCGCACCATATGCAGCACGGGATCTCTCCACCTTTCAAACCATATGTGAATAAAAAGAGTGGCTTTGTGTGTAATCAACACAACACTGAATCTCTTTCGGGCACTAGGCAGCTGGAGAGAGAGAGAGAGAGAGAGAGAGAGAGAGAGAGAGAGAGAGAGAGAGAGAGAGAGAGAGAGGCTGATTCACAAACCTACTGTGCTTAATCTTGTCTAAAGAAGCCACAGAGAGGCAAAAAAAACAGTAAAAATTTCTTTACGTCATCCTTGCGAACCTATCAACACCATCCACACCTTAAAACCCGTTTTCCAAATCAACCCGTTTTCATCATCAACCTGCCTGAAACGTCTGATCGTGAATAAAAAAAATGTACTGTCTGAATTTGTGTTCTCCCTATCACGAAAATAGGGAACAACGGCTCTCAGATAGAGCTCAGCCACGGAAAAACGCTGTTCCAACAGACCACAGACTCCCAGCATGCAGACTCTCTACTCTGTGGAGACTGAAGGCTATCAACATAACATCATCAAAACGATCAGAAAAAAAAAAAAGTCATTCTCAAGAATCTCCTCAGTGTGTTTCCTAATTCTCGAAAAGCAAACGAAACAAATAAGAGTTTCGTGTTTTCCTGTGATAATCTGCAAGATATTCGCTTTGCTGACTTACTTGTGTTCAAAATTTAATACGCGCGCGCGCGCGCGCGCGCGCGCGCGCGCGCGTGTGTGTGTGTGTGTGTGTGTGTGTGTGTGTGTGTGTGTGTGTGTGATATTTCAAAGTTGGCTACTCCTCAGCGAGCACAAATGTCAACGTCATTAAACCTGGTGGAATGATAAACATCGTCAATTCCTTGCTTGAAGCTGTCACCAATTACAACAGCAGTAAACCTGCCATTGACATTTTGGTCAATATTTTCAATATTACAAAAATCAAAATTCTCTTACAAATATCGAACTTTTACCATTTTGCTTTATACACTGACAGCAAACATGGTATTTGATATTGCAGGCTAATACTGTTAAGTAACATTTTGTCAAAACTAGATCAATCAACCCCATTCCTCTCTAGCGCAAGTGGGAACATAAATGAATGCACTTATAAACATGCAACTACGATGGACTATATCTTTATAGCTGCTAAGACTGTATGACTTTAACATCATGGATCAAGAAAGCGAAGTAGCAGCATTCAACCTGCAAGTGAGACAGTCTTCCCTACCTTAGCGATAACAGATCCGTGCAAAAATTAGAGGAACATATTTTCAACTTTTATGTTTTGGTCAAAATGATCAAAAGTAGACGTTTTCAAGGAAAAATCGAATTTAGTGCACCAAACATTGCAGAGTGTCACATGTGCTACGTCACAATGTTATGTCGCTTGTGAGGCAGTTTGCTGATGATGCACATTTTGAGTACCTAGGCGACCTTTCACTAAAAAAAAAATAAATAAATAAATTAAATAAATAAAAAAAAGATAGGCACGGAGAGTCTGAGGCTACAGTTCTGATAGAAATACATCTCTCGGATGAGCGTCTCTCCTACAGCTACAGGTGGTCGTTGCAAAACTGGCAAAGAGAAAGTGGTGCCAGTTAAGGTCACGTCACTTCAGACTTCTGCTGTTAACGGCTAAGGTAGGGTCAAAAAGAAGAGAAGAGACAGAAGAAAAGCTGCTTTTTCGTCATACTGACACGGAGATTTACATCTTTCAAAAAGACGAAAGTGCTTGAAAGTAAGAGAGAGAAGAGCGAGAGATGGACTCACACACACACACACACACGCGCGCGCGCGCGCGCACGTGCGACAGACACACACACACACACACACACACACACACACACACGCACACGCGCGCGCGCGCACGCACGCACACACGCACACTTCAACGTTGACATGCATCTCCCCAGTAATGAAGACATTGTCCTGCGCCATCTTTGATAATTTGTGCAATGCTCACATTGAGTTCATGCTAGCGTATGGCTTTCCATTAAGACGTCAAGGGACATAACTGCTCCCTGACGGGTGCCATTATATGACCACTACTCGCAGTACAATAGAATTTCCACGGAAGAGACCTCATAGGTGTATCAGCCCATATTTCATGACTGCAGAGCCCACCGCGCGAAAGACTCCACCACCAAGCGAGCTGCTGCGAGCCCCCACTCGTTGCTGTTTCGCTGACAGGTGAAAACAATACAACTCCACACACAGCCAAACTTTCGCCACAAAGTCTTACGTTTTCTCTAAGTGGATCCTGAGTTTCAGTCTTTCCTGCTATCGAAATGATTTTCCCTGTGGTCAGTGGATCTATCCTCACCATCACTGGGTCACCAGAGTCGGTCAAAAGACAGACAAGGAAAGGATACACCCGATGGTGCCAGAGAAATAATCGTCTCATCTGCCAAACCAACCATCCGGGAGTAATCCTGCACAACACGCCTAGATACCTACGCTGTGTTCACATGGGGTACAGGCACGCACAAGGCATTCCATTAAGACGTCCAAGGACATACCTGTTCCATGGCAACTCCGGATATATGTTTTTTTTTTTTTTTTTTTTACTTTCTTCATGTATCTACCCTGTAATGAAGTCATTTTCAGAGAGACAGAAAGCAAGGCCACCTTCTTCGTGCATCTCCTCTATGATGAAGTCATTTTCAGGGAGACAGAAAGAAAGGCCACCTTTTTACACGTATGTTCTCTGTAACGAAGTGATTTTCATAGACGAAGAGACCACCTTTTGCAAGCATCTCTCCTATTATGAAATTGTTTCCAGAGAGAGAGAGAGAGACAGAGAGAGAGAGAGAGAATTTCCTTTGACATGTTTTTCCATGAAGTCGTTTTCGGGAGACGGACAGACACACAGGAGGACAGGAAACCATAGACATGGAGTCAAAGAGATACAGAAGCAGAAGTTTTACTCATGTATAGACCATTGCCCCTCATGAAGGAGATCACCTTATAGAGAGAGAGAGAGAGAGAGAGAGAGAGAGAGACATGCATCTCTCCTGTATGAAGTCATTTCCAGAGAGACAAGAAAGCAGGCCACCTTCTTCGTTCTCCTCTATGATGAAGTCATTTTTCAGGGAGACAGAAAGAAAGGCCACCTTTTTACCATCCGGGTTCTCAAAAAGCGAAGCGATTTTCATAGACGACAATCAGACCAACCTTTTGCAAGCATCTCTCCTATTATGAAAACAACATCCAGAGAGAGAGAGACCTGTGGAGAGAGAGCAACAGAACAGAGAGAGACACGAGAGACAGAGAGAGAGAGAGAAATTTCCTTTGACATGTTTTTTCCATGAAGTCGTTTTCGGGAGACGGACAGACACACAGAGGACAGGAACACCATAGACATGGAGGTCAAAGAGATACAGAAGCAGAAGTTTTACTCATGTATAGACCATTGCCCCTCATGAAGGAGCGATATATAAATATGAAATGCAGAGAGAGGAGAGAGAGATGAGACAGACGAGAGAGAG
>JADBJO010000657.1:591327-593827 GCA_016801955.1 Conus betulinus | reverse complement strand
TTCGATTCATTGTAAACTTAGAAAGACCCACCACGCAGACCTCTCTTAACGTGTGTTATCCCCGCATTGACTCATACATGTTGCTGTATACATCCTTTTGTCTGTGCCGAATGGAATTGTACTGTAGTTGAAATCATTACCTAGGTGTAGCAACCTGCTGTGGCGGCAACTGCTAACTCCTGGAGTCTGCAGTGGAAACAGTCTCACTCATACATGGCAGTGTTCACGCAGTCCTCTACGTCGACGTTCTCTTCTTTTTCCCGCCTCGTTGAGCCTCTCCAGCTGCGAACCTGAACAAGTTGTACGAGATTCCGGATTGCCTTTAAGTCAACCTGCCCCTCTACACACACACCTTCTTCTGTGGTGTTCAGACGAGTGAAGAAGCCACAATGTTTGACACGCGTGTGTGTCTGCAGGGGCTGCCAGAAGGAGTGCGCTGTAGCCAGTCCATCTACTTTGGGAGTCCCACTCGTGATTTCTGTATGGTGTGCTCCGTAGCCGTCCATTCTCCTGCAGATAATCCACCTGGCAGTGGAAACATTTCCCCCATGGCTGGGGGCATGTCTGCTGGCTATTCAAAGGCTCCAAGGTCTTCTGACTGATAGTCTGCCTAGCATGGCTGGTACTTGACGTGTTGGGGTGTAGGGTTTCCTTTTCCTAGATCGACTGCCAGACTATGTTAAACAAGCTCCATCTGCATGGATTTAAAAATCCGTTTCTTCTTCTTCTTCTTCTTCTTCTCTTCTTCTTCTTCTCTTCTTCTTTTACTTCTTCTTCTTGGCGGGCTACCGTTTAGGCCTGAAAAGCCCGATCTGCTAATGGTTGAGTTTTACGTCCTCCTAGCGAAAGCTTCTAGGGACATGTTGTGTTCTTTCACTGTACCTTTAGCTCCTTGGTGGCACCACGACACAGTAACCTCAGAGGACACAACAGCTGCGTTTCCTAGCGTTAAGAAGTCAACAGACATCTTGCCGCCAGAACATGACGGGTGAGACTATCACAGCAACGACACAGTGACAGCGCTGGGCAGAACCCGAGTAGATTAGCTTATTTTTTCAGCAATCCTGGTGTCTAAAACTGTACCCCAAATTTGGCAAATTCAGGACTTTTGGGGTCTCTCTTTTTCTTGACACAATTGGTGGTGGGAGAGGACGGGGGTGAGTTGCGGAGGTTTACATCAGTTAAGTGCGCGTCAGGTTGGTACTTGCTTCCCTTCAACAACCACCCAAGTGCCATGCTCCAGCAGAATAAACGCTTGTCCTCCCACACTGCCAGAGCCACACAGCAGTTTCCTGCAAGCACATTCATCGTTGCAGTGGCCTGGTCTTCGCTCTGTCCCCGAACCTTTACCCGTATACAGCTCTGCAGGGATTATCTTGAGAGAGAGAGAGAGAGAGAGAGAGAGAGAGAGAGAGAGATAGAGAGAGAGAGAGAGAGAGCTCATGTGCCCGAGGACAGAGAGACCTGAGGAGCTAACTACATCAAGCGACTCGGCAGGACTGTGGGATAACAAATGTTCCGGAGCACGTTGTCATCACCTGGCCGTGCGTTGCACTCCACGCCGCTGGGAAGCTATCATCAATGCCCATGGTGTGTGCACATCCCATTACTTGCGTCCAGAGGGATCACTCCGTCCAGATATGAAATGGAGTATAGGAAAAGAATAGCAAAAGCTCGTCAGTTGATTCAGAGTGAAAATTGCTTGATTTTCTAAATCTCTTTTTCAAGGATCTTTTCAGCTGGATAAATGTACCCAAATCCCATTTTTTGCGTCCTGTTTGTTGAGGGATCGGTTTGTACATAATTCCACCATGAAATCGATTTATTGAAAAACGTATGGAAATTTATCTCACTTATGTTGTCATATATAAAGTGATTCGGTGAAATTGGTTGATTTGTGTCAATCTGGTTTCGTTCGTTCGTTCTGATCTTGTCAGCTTGCTAAATATGTATCCAAAACCCCAGTTGTTGTTTTTTTTTTTTGCGTATTTCTTAGAACAGGGTTATAAAGAGATTACTACTATGATGACGTACAAAAAAATTTATATAACTGATAATGTTTATTTGGAATAGCACAAGTTAACTGTACGTCCAAAAATTGCATCTGCAGCCATATTGGACATGACATAATGATGGGTCCGTGTTGAAAAGTCAGCATTACAAAAACCAAAACAAACACCCAGCAGTGTTGATAATTTGGCATGAACTATGACATTAAGTTTCCGAGCAACACAAAGACACGTGTTACAGTTGTATGTGCCACTGGCTTTTACACAAACGTTTGAGGAACGACATCGCCTACCTGACATGCAGGTGAAAATGAAGAGAAGAACGCAGACGCCTGCTGCTTTCTTCATCATGCTGTGAGGGTCTGTTTGGAACTGCACGCAGTGTGCGTGGAGACTTTTACGAGCTGTTGCTGTGTTATGAGATACAATGTCCACCACCAGACTCAATATGTAGGCTGATCCTACTTTTATGGCGTCCCGAGATTTTGTTC
>JADBJO010000657.1:581327-586327 GCA_016801955.1 Conus betulinus | reverse complement strand
ATCTTCCCTTGATTCATCTTTCCGGAAGAGGTCTACATTTCATAACACAATCGGGGGTCCGGAGTAGCTCAGTTGGTAGAGCGCCGGACTCGTGATCCTGGGGTTGCGGATTCGAATTTCGGTACAGGGGGATTTTTCCCTCGGAGTTAACATTGGTTCTGACTCCATTCCCCATACAGTCCTTCAAATGAGAATATAAACCGAGGTTCCGTGGGTGAACGCACACACAACATCTTGCACACACGTAAAATCCCATCACCAATTTCGGAAGAGAAGGCCAGTTGGGTCGTTGGTATGGATGACACGTTACACATAGCATGCACCTTCCCCGAAGATGGAGTATGGCTGCCTTAATGGCGGGATAAAAAAAAAAACGGTCATACACACAAAACTCCACTGCCTGTCTATACAGGCCGTGTCCGCAGGAATATCAGCCTGCGTACGCAGAAAGAAAGGGAAAAAAAGAAAGAAAGAAGAATCAAAAATACGTAACGTGACCATTGCGGATCCAGTGTACGCCGCCATGATGAGTTTGAGAAAGATTTGCCATAACACCGCAGTGCTTCTGATTGCAGAGCTTTGAGCTGAATGTGTTGTTGTTGTTGTTGTTGTTGTTGTTGTTTGTTGTTTGATAATTGTGACGCGTAAAAGTAGTCTTGTGGAAGCGAGAGAATATTGGGCCCTATGGTTCCAGACTTGAAGTTGTGGGTATTTTTTTTTTATCCTTTCCACATCACCTGAGTGGTGGTGTACATGTTTACCTGAACTGGACTTAAAGGAATTTTGTTGCATCGATGAAGATTTACAGTTCAGCTCAGGAATCTCTTTCTGCGTATTTTTGAGACTTCAAGCGATACATAATCAACGTTTTAACAGTTTGGTTGTTCTCTGCTGAACAATTTAATTGCCACAGTATTCTTAAAATTCCCCGGAACTCTTCAAAAAGAAAAAAAAAAAAAAGGAAAAAAAAACTTCGTTCATAGATCTGCCGTTTTTCCCTTTGAAACTGGGCAAAACAAGGATGCTTTCTTTACATGCAGCCTATCAATTTCATATCATATGAAGAAGAATATGCAAAATGTGTCATTTCATTAGCGATGCCACTGCTTAGGAAGGCAGACTGCGATGCAATGTTCATCTAGGCCCACATGTGTGTTTGAATGCATGTATGCCAGCTTATACGTAAGCACGTTGATTTGTATGTATTTTCTTTTTTTTTTATTGTTGTTTTCCACAATGTTTCCTGCTGCGGTTTTGTTTGTTCTTTGTTTGATTAACGATGTTTTTTTTTCTTATGTGAGTTTCAATGTTGCACTGCAGTGTTAGCTGGTTCTTTGTACCATTGTAATTTCGAAGAGTAAAAGACAAGCACAAAAACAAAAACAAAAACAGGACATTTCATACCATGTTTGTATATTTAAAAAAAAAAAAAAAAGAGGCTTATTACTGATTGCTGCGATGAAGGAAAATCTACCCAGAACTGAGAGCGCCAGCTGCTATTCTCTCACAGATAACCCCCCACCCCCACCCCCACCACCACCCCCCATCCCTCACCTCCCGCCATCCCCGTCCCCTTACCCACCCACTCTCCCCGTCCCGGCCCCCATCTTCTCACCCACCTCTGTCCTTCCCTACAGGGAGAGTTTCTTATCTCAAGTAACCCCAGTGTAGCAGACCTGAGGTTCAGCACTGACAGTAGGTTCAGTCTACTGACCACAAAACTGATCCAACAACATCATGAGGCACCCAGCTAACGTCTGTATCTGGTTATTATTCCTGGGCATTTTTGGGAGTGATACATCTTAAACATTGAGCGAGAGAGAGAGAGAGAGAGAGAGAGAGAGAGAGAGAGAGAGAGAGAGAGAGAGAGAGGTGACAATAGGGAAGTATAAATCCTGAAAGTGAGAAAAAAAACGAGCGAGCGAGCGAGCGAGAGAGAGAGAGAGAGGAGAGAGAGAGACAGACAGACAGACAGACAGACACACAGACACACAGACACACAGACAGAGAGAGTTGACAACTGAGAAGTATAAATCCTGAGTTAGCGAAAATACATCATAAAGTTACTCTACCTTATTTCAAAAAAAAAAATCAATGGATTACCTGCATTTTCACTATGTTTTCTCACGTTTATTATGTTTCTAGGTTGCACATGTACATGTGCGGGAGGGGCAGGAGAGGAGATGGGGGGGGGGGGAGATGCCTGTGTTAGGAGGTGGGGAAGAGGGAGCTGAATTATTTATCTTGTTTTTATCCATAAACATGAATATCACAGTGTTTACAAACTCCTTTGAAAGACTTTTTCCCTAGGCATTTACATACGAGTCTATCTCTCCATCCATTGAATTCGATCCTGAAAACCATTCTTTATTGAGATGTGTCGTCTGTTTTTCGGTGTGTAGAGTTGCTATTTTGAAAATGCCTCATGGTTTGTCTCAGTCTTGTTTGTTAAGGGCTTGGAGGACTGGGCCATTCGAATCCTGAATAAAAATCAATATTTGCACAATGTGGGTCACTGGGAGCAAGATTTTGACATTCTGTTCAGGAAACCTCTGATGCTGACGTCTGTGTAGAGAGCATCGCGTCAAAGTTGCAAGAGTTTGAGAAAAACAAACGCGTCAGGCCGGTGTAATGTTCTCCAGTCACCCCACACCCGAAATCACTCTCTAGCGGGTGAGAAAGAACACGTGCCTGAACTCACCAACCTGGAGAGTAAATCCAGACACTCACCACCCTCCCCACCCCCCCTCCCTTTGTTCGAAAGTCACACCTCTCCTTTACATCTTTCACGTGTTCCAAACGAAGAAACAGGTCAATCAAAACAAACTGCGCCTCAATGTAATGGATGCGGGAAGCGAAATTATTTTTTTGAGCTGGAGTTCCCCTACCCTGTTTTAAAACCACTCCCTGAAGACTGGTTGTGGACGTGGTCCAGAGCCACCTCGCGGAGTGAATCCAGGCACATACCCAAATTTACCGTTCGACGTGATAGGGAGGTGAAAATGAGCGCACGTGTGTATATCACTGAGTGGGATGTTTCTGTCCATGCCTCAATCACTCACCAGAGTTGGCTGTGGTTCTGGCCTCGGCCCGGAGTCCCTCCCCCCTCAAAGCTAAGAGCATTGTGCTTAGATTGATACACTCTGTCGCTTGCGACACTTCATTATTTTGAAGGGAGGAAGTAATTTGGGAACTTACAGGGGGTCAGGCTGGATTTAGTCCCTAAAGGCAATTTGAAAGGTTTGCTATAAATGTTTTTTACTGTCCCTTCTAATTAACCTCGTTGTTGTAAGTCGCTAGTTTCAGTTATGTTGAAACAACAATACTGGATGATTAAACTGAAAGGGTATTTGGGAGACATTCACCGGAACATGGCCCATTGACACAGTACGTCGTATTGTCTTTCTCCCCATTGTGAATGTGTGTATGCATGTGCGTGTATCTGTGCGCGCGCACGTGTGTGTGTGTGTGAATGTTTGTTTGTGTGTGTGTGTGTGTGTGTGTGTGTGTGTGTGCGTGCGCGCGTGTGTATGTGCGTTTGTGAATGTGTGTGTGCATGTGCGTGTATCTGGGCGCGATCACGTGTGTGTGTGTATGTGTGTGTGTGTGTGTGTGTCTGTCTGTCTGTCTGTCTGTGTCTGTGTGAGTGTATGTGAGCGCATCTGTGTGTGTGTGTGTGTGTGTGTGTGTGTGTGTGTGTGTGTGTGTGTGTGTGTGTGTGTGTGAAATGTATGTAGAGGTGGAAATGCTGCGGCGGACCAGCATTCTGTAATAGTTCACAACAGAAAATGGAATATCTTTTGTCAATGAAACAAACACAGTGACCATTTAGTTCTACACCATTGAACACAACTTAACCCAGCCAATTTAAAACGTTTCTCAGATCAAAGACCAAAAAAAATGTCTTAAAAAAAAAACTGAAAAATAAAAAAACCTTTTAACTAGTGCGTATTGCCCGCTCGTGAGGGCAGTCACACACCAACGGCATCACAGTTACTGATAACTGGAGATGTCTCACAAAAACATGCATTCAAACTAGTAGGCCTGGAGTTTTATTGTCAATACAGATTTTTTTTCACTGAAATCACTTTGAATTCAGAACGCAGCGCAGATCATTTGAACCAGAGGCTGTGTGTTTGAACCCAAAGCAAGAAAGGCGTGCTTCCTTCATCAGTCTGTGTACGAACTTCACGTTTATTTCGTAGCTCAGGCAAGTGACGTGCGACATGTCTTTGAACCTGATAATGTTCTCAGAGTTCACGGACCAGACAGACCTCGAACTTTCGAACAACAAAGCTAACATCCATTCATGGCAAGTGCCGTAGCTCTCGCTGTATCAAGCCCATCACTGTTACCCTGGCCCAGGTTCCACACTCTAGGATAACTGTGCTCAGGGAGAACTGTCATTGTCTGGAAGACGTTCAGCTGCTCAGGCTGTGGAACCAACCGTGGAGCGTGTGACGTAACGGTAAACACCGCTAACTTTACATCATAGGCATACGCCACTACTCCAACTGAAGCGGATTACACTACCTTCGAACTAGTAACAGGCTTGTTTGTTTGTTTGTTTTTCCAGTCGCTTCTTTCTTTTGAAAATCCACTTCAACCTCGATAATAGAAAAAAAAAAAGAAGATGAAATGTTTCTATAGGGGCTAGGGGTTCAATAAGGAAATCTTGTCCGATTACGTACAAACAGTTATGTCCCCCCCCCCCCCCCCCCCCCCTCCCTCCCCCCAGCACCAAAAATAGTAATGTCGTCTGATTGGTCAGAAAAACTGTCGCCATTTTTTTTTACTCTCACAGGATGGACGGCGATTTTGGTTGGCCATACGGACGTTGAGTCACGTCTGCGCCTCTGCAAACCCCATCTGTTCAACTAAACGTTATTGCAAGCAGTTACATCTCTCTCTCAACCCACCCACATCCACCCCGATCTCGTTCTGAAAGCCCGGAAATGTGTGTTCCAAATGTTTCCGGTCATACCGAAGTTTGTTCAGCA
>JADBJO010000657.1:566327-576327 GCA_016801955.1 Conus betulinus | reverse complement strand
CTGTAGATGTCTTCACACCACAGGTCGGCCCAGTGGCCATCGGCCAGCATCCACATGCAGTCCTCCCCGGAGCCGTTCTCGTGGTTGTGGGCGTCGTCCGGCTGGCCTGGTAACCATGGCAGGAAGGTGGCGGGCTTCTGGTTGCTGTTGAACACCCACTGGCCCTCCGTCATCAGGTCGTTGAGCCCCAGCCACGCGCCGCTCAGCCCTAGCAACCCGGGGATCGATTATTGACCGACCGATCCATCAGTGAGTGGGTGAGTGGGAGGGTTGAGTGGTTGGTTGGTTGCGTTGGGTCGCTGGCTTGGGTGGTTTAGAGACTTACTGATTGATTGACTGACTTTGATGGTTCATTGGATGGTTGGTTGGATAATAGATGGTTTCGATGGCTTAAAGACTGAATGACAGGCGATTTCATTGATTGATCGATTGATTGATTGATTAATTGATGATTGATTCGTTGGTTGGTTCTTGATTGATTGATTCGGTTGACTAATTGACTGAATGATTGATTAATTGGTTTGTTAGCTGGTTGGTCGGCTGGTTGGTTGACTGATTAAATTGTAAGGAAGTTGGTGGACTGATTGATTGATTATTGATCGACTGAGTGATCGATTGATAGTTTGGTGGGTTGGTTGGTCGACTGATCAAAAGTATTAAGAAATAACAACATGTGGGATTATTATTAATTCATGATTGGCTGGCTGGTCGGTGTGTGTGTGTGTGTGTGTGTGTGTGTGTGTGTGTGTGTGTGTGTGTGTGTGTGTGTGTGTGTGTGTGTGTGTGTGTGTGTGTGTGTGTGTGTGTGTGTGTGTGTGTGTGTGTGTGTGTGTGTGTGTGTGTGTGTGTGTGAAAGAGACAGAGACAGAGAAAGACAGAGTGATTAACAGATTGATTGATCGATTTATTTATTGATTGATTGATAATCTTTATTCCCAGGGTAACAGATTTGCAGAGAAGATTTTTTTTTCATCGGACCTTGTCACTTCAGGGACAAAGAATGCTACCACATTAGTACTATTACACAATATAAAAACCGCTTATAACAAAAGGCGACATAGAGACAGGCAGACAGATAGACAGAGACAGAAAGAGACAGACAGACAGACAGACACAGACAGACAGACAGAGGCAAGATGATACCTTTAACTTTCAATTCCCCAGCGATGAAGTCATTTTCATCCTGTCCTTCTACTTCCAGCATTCGGCCATGAAGAATGCGACAGAAGGTCTGGAACCCATCACAGAACAAACACCCTATGTGCCACTAGTGCCAAGACCTGTTTTTTGCACTATCACTTACACATGTGTGGCGCTGTGCAACGGAGATATACTTTTCTTGGGGGGATCAACTCGATTTTTACACAGAGAAAATGGTTGCGACAACAGTACATCACAGTAAAATACAATGCGCCATGTATTTCGGAAATGCTTGGAGGAGTTGTTCTCCTGTAGGGTTTAATCCATGATCTCACCAGCAGTGAGCTCCCGTCTCTCACCCAGTCCTAATCAAGGAGCAGTCGGTAGTCGGCGTGAGCCAGCCCATCGGAGACACTTCAGTATTGGTCAGTAGTGTCTGTTCTGATCCAGCCTTCGCCACTGTCTGCTAAACTACCTACTAACGGCAGTAGCGGCAGCGCCACTGTGAATAAGTGTACACCTCTTGAGAGCGCCACCATCTCCATCCAACGACACTCCTGTGAAATGATCGAAACCGACAAACTTTGATATGAACTCATCATAGCATGAACTAATGAGGGGGGCATGAAAGAATAGCAATGCCAGATTTATTTCGTAATACTCAGTGGAAAAAGCAGATGATAAATTCAATGGTCTGGAGTTCCATCCTGAGCAGAGAATAGATGATGGACTGCGCTTCATGCTTCCTGTCATAAGACATCCTGGTGTCAGCCAGTACCGAGAAATACAGACACCTGAAGTGCTGGTAAAGAAGTCGGAGAAGCATTCTAACACACGTATCCATAAGTGAGCGAACTTCGACACTGTGATTCTGTTCTTCCCATTTTAACCCATAGCACACTCAACAGTGTGTACGAGGCGGCCAGGCTCGAAATATCCGACAAACAGATCCCTCTGACGGAATCAAACCCACAGCTTTCCACCCAGCAAGTTCGTGATGCTAACCACAGCACAATGGAGGCTAGTAAAATAAAAACTGATGTCAATGAAAATCAAACGTCAGGCATTTGTCTTGCAATGTAACAGTTTTATCATGTACAAAGGCCCATATTTTGGAAGTTTCTTCCTTTCTCTACATTGGTTTACATTCTGGTGGTTTTATTCACAGCGTACTGAATAGTATCCTGTTGTGTTGTGGAATATAACCTTTCTCTTCCAACGCAATTTCTTGGGAAAGCTCCTGTGCCGTATGAGTAGATCTACTACCCACTTTTTATAATGTTCATTAGCTTCACGTCATTTGCTATGTCAGTAACTTTTATGTATCAAAAACTACCTAGATTTAGAACTGGAAGCTTGCCTTTGAATTGTAATTTTCTGCAATATGGTACCCGGGCAAAACAAAATGTCTTTCATGTTCCTTCTCTAGCGATGTACCAAATTCAAAAGGTCAATTTTTACTTCAGTGTTCAAAATGACTCAGGAATTAATCAAACCAGCTGATCAGAGACATCCACATCCATGTTTACATTTGCCTCGGCGATGGTTGCAGAAGACAAAACAAAACAAATGAATAAAACAAACCAAATAAACAGTGGTGATAAGTCTTCCCAGTTTAGTAAGCAAAATTCTACGACATCGAAAAGATAGTCTAAGAGTATGAGTCTGTTCACTCACTCGCTTGTAAAACACAAAGGTTGACCCAGTAAATCATCCTACTACTGTAGAGGACCAAACCCGATTCAGTAAATCATCTTGAGGTTGTAAAGGACAAAAGCCTATCTAATAAATAAGCCTGATATGGGTTTGTAAAGGATCAGGATCTGGCCAGTACATTGTCCAAACTTCTTAAAAGGGCTTAAAGAACGAAGGCTCATTCCCTAAATCAGTTTGAACTTGTAAAAGGCCAATCCAATCCAGTAAATCATCTAGAACTCGCAGAGTGTCAGATGGGGTTCAGTAAATCATTCTGAGCTTAATACGGGCCGAGGATGAATTAAGAATTCCTCCTCATCTGGTAAAGGGTCAAGGTCGTTCAAGTAAATCATACCACAAATCACCCTGAATTCGGCCCAGTAAAGCATGCTGAGTTTGTAAAGAGCTAAGGTTAATTCAATAAATCATCCTGAGCTTTTTTTTATGGGCGAAGGTCTTCACAGCAAGTTATCCGAAGCTTCTAAAGGACTGCGATCAATCCAATAAATCACCCTGAACTTGTAAATGGCTAAGGCCTATGGAATAAATCTCCCCGAGTCCTGGATTCTTGTCCCCTTTGATCTCTTTACCATCTCTATTTTCCACTCTCGAGGAGTGGAATACACCCTACCTCCGCCGCGGTGGACCAGGGCACCACATCGTTCAGGAAGACGTAGCAGGAGTTTTCAAAACGGATCCACTTTTCAGGGCACTGACCAGCCGCTCCTACACAGATACTTCTTCTGTGTACAATGGACATACAATGGTCATTTCATACCATCCCCCAACTCTATCCGCGGCCCGACCTCACCCATCCAACGCCTTTTTTTCTCTCCAAAATAGAGTGACTGCAGGCGGTAACTGAAGTAGAAGACCAAAAGACTCACTGGCCCAACAAATGAATTAAACAGACTAGGTACAAAACAAAACACGACGCGTTTTGACCTACTGGGCTTCTTCATGCAGATATGAGTGACATTAAATGCGTTAAAAGCATCAGACGAACACACAGGCAGTTATCTGCAGATTTTTAAGATGTTGTTTGTCCCTATCTGAAGAAGACCAAAAGGTCGAAACGCTGTGTTTTACGGTGTAACTTGTTCGTTCCTTCGTTTGGCTCGCCAGTAACGCTTCTTTCACGCAGTTTTCTTAGAGCGGGGCTGGCGGTGGGGGTAGGATGGAAACTGGAGGTGGGGGTAGAAGAGGGATGGGATGGGGGTATAGATGATTAAGGTAATGGGGCAGAGGGTCTCGTTAGAGTTATGTCTGTCTGAAAGGTCGCTTCAAACACTTTAACCTTGTTAGATAAAAACACAAAAAACCCTCAGCAGACAAATAAGGGGGAAAACAATGGCATAATTTGTGGTGACGTATTCTTTATCTAAAGAGAACAATCCGAGATAAATGTGTCATAATGTACTTGGATGCAATACAATACAAAACAATACAATACAACACAACACAATACAAGACGACACAATACAATACAAAAGAGTACAATGCAATACATTTCAAGACAAGACAATGCAAAACGACACAACACCTAACAACACAACACAACACAGCACAATACAAAACAGTACAATAGAATAGAATATAATACAATACAATGCAACACAATATAGTTTTCTTTTTCTTCTCCGTTTACTTCATGAAGAATCAAGGAGGCGCACAATGGAGACCTATTCTATGGACTCCACCAGCTGTGTCTGTTATGCCTGAACATATTTTCCTTCTATTCGGCAGTGTGGTTCTCCATCCTTGTTTTCTGTTTTCCTCTCTCTCTGTCTGCCCGAATTTTTTTTTTCTCTTCAGCAGTGTGGTTCTCCATCCTTGTTTTCTGTGTCTTTCTGTTCAGCAGTGGGGTTCTCCATCCTTGTTTTCTGTGTCTTTCTGTTCAGCAGTGGGGTTCTCCATCCTTGTTTTCTGTTTTCTTTCTGTTCAGCAGTGGGGTTCTCCATCCTTGTTTTCTGTTTTCTTTCTGTTCAGCAGTGGGGTTCTCCATCCTTGTTTTCTGTTTTCTTTCTATTCAGCAGTGGGGTTCTCCATCCTTGTTTTCTGTTTTCTTTCTATTCACAGTGGGGTTCTCCATCCTTGTTTTCTGTTTTCTTTCTATTCAGCAGTGGGGTTCTCCATCCTTGTTTTCTGTTTTCTTTCTATTCAGCAGTGGGGTTCTCCATCCTTGTTTTCTGTTTTCTTTCTATTCAGCAGTGGGGTTCTCCACCCTTGTTTTCTGTTTTCTTTCTATTCAGCAGTGGGGTTCTCCATCCTTGTTTTCTGTTTTCTTTCTATTCAGCAGTGGGGTTCTCCATCCTTGTTTTCTGTTTTCTTTCTATTCAGCAGTGTGGTTCTCCATCCCTGTTTTCTGTTTTCTTTCTATTCAGCAGTGTGGTTCTCCATCCTTGTTTTCTGTTTTCTTTCTGTTCAGCAGTGTGGTTCTCCATCCTTTTTTTTCTGTTTTCCTCCCTGTCTGCCTTCGGCAACACTTCTCTGGAGGACTGTTTTGGCAAGGCCGTTGGATCTTGTTACATGGGCATATCAACATACTTTTTATTTTTTCCTAATTGATGGCAGTAGGTCTTCATATGGTCATATCAACGTAGTAGTTTTTTTTCCTAATCAATGGCAGTAGGTCTTCATATGGTCATATCAAGGTAGTTTTTTTTTTCCTAATCAATGGCAGTAGGTCTTCATATGGTCATATCAAGGTAGTTTTTTTTTTTTCCTAATCAATGGCAGTAGGTCTTCATATGGTCATATCAAGGTAGTTTTTTTCCTAATCAATGGCAGTAGGTCTTCATATGGTCATATCAAGGTAGTTTTTTTTTCCTAATCAATGGCAGTAGGGTCTTCATATGGTCATATCAACGTAGTTTTTTTTTTTTTCCTAATCAATGGCAGTAGGTCTTTATATGGTCATATATCAAGGTAGTTTTTTTTTCCCTAATCAATGGCAGTAGGTCTTCATATGGTCATATCAAGGTAGTTTTTTTTCCCTAATCAATGGCAGTAGGTCTTCATATGGTCATATCAAGTAGTTTTTTTTTTTCCTGATCAATGGCAGTAGGTCTTCATATGGTCATATCAAGGTAGTTTTTTTTTTTCCTAATCAATGGCAGTAGGTCTTCATATGGTCATATCAAGGTAGTTTTTTTTTCCTAATCAATTGCAGTAGGTCTTCGTATGGTCATATCAACGTAGTTTTTTATTTTTCCTTATTGATGGCAGTAGGTCTTCATATGGTCCCATGCGCTGCTTGAAGGTTTGATGCACTCGGTCATTGGTGGTATGGTCAGTGTCTATGATATTTTGCTGTTTATTTTGCGACAACACCTCAGTGTCATGGCTTGGATTCCTCTCTCCAGATCTGCTGTGAGGGTCCATGTCTCACGTGCGTACGGAAAGATGAAAAAATACCGATTGCACGCAGGAACCTATCTTGGGTCGCAATACTGTTTCATAACCCGCAAAAGAGATTGCAGCCATGAAAGGTATTATGCAGCATGCTTTGAGTTCTTCAGGGCACTGCATCAAGCAAAACGATGTAAAAGGACAAACCACTTTGACAGCCAGACAGAAACACACACAGCACAAAAAAGGATGGCGAGAGAGAGAGAGAGAGAGGGGGGGGGGGGGGGGGGGGGGGGGGGCAGATGATGGCGCCATAGAATGACCTTTAGGTCTCTAAAGGGTGAGGTACCCGAATTTTCCCACAGAGAAATGTGTCGTGCATTGAAGATATAATACACTACAGTGCAATGCACGGCGCGACACAGCACAGCACAGCACAGCACACAGCACACCACATCACACCACACCACACCACATTACACCACACCACACCACACCACACCACACCACACACATAACACCACCACCACACCACGAATAAAAAGACAAAACACGACGCGTTTCGACCTCTTAGGTCGTCTTCAGGCAAGAGAAACAACACTCTGGAGAAGGAAAATGATGAAGAACGAGCAATCACTTAACTCGTCAAATTCAGCTCGAGATAGGCGTCGAAACGCGTCGTGTTTTGTCTCGTCATTCGTTTGTTTATGTTTGGCGGACGTATTACTTAGACTTTTTGAGAACAATAAAGAAATAAACCGCAGCACAGGTATGAGGATTTTTACTCACCTGAAACCCTCAGGACAAAGACAGTGAATAAGAAGACACCAATGCCTGAAGCTCTTGCCATGATGCTGTGCTGTCAATGTGCAGAGACCACAGAATGAAAAGCTGGAACTGTGAAAGCTGTCGTCAAGCAGGGGAATGTTTGTACACAGTCACAACAGGGCTTATCTGCAAGGACAGGGCGGCTCACCGGACCTCCTTTATCAGGAAGTCTGTCCTCAGCATTCGTGTGCAATCAGCCTTCTGGCATCGGACTTCGTGCATCGTTGCTGACCTTTTGGAAGGATCTTTGATAATCCTCTCTCTTACTCTGTGTGTGCGTGTGTGTGTGTGTGTGTGTGTGTGTGTGTGTGTGTGTGTGTGTGTGTGTGTGTGTGTGTGTGTGTGTGTGTGTGTGTGTTTTTCTCATGTTTGTCTCTTTCTCTTTCTCTCTTTCTCTCTTCCTCTCTCTCTCTCTCTCTCTCTCTCTCTCTCTCTCTCTCTCTCTCTCTCTCTCTCTCTCTCTCTCTCTCTCTCTCTCTCTCTCTCTCTCTCTCTCTCTCTCTCTCTCTGTTTTTGTGTTCTCTCACTCTGTGTGTGTGTGTGTGTGTGTGTGTGTGTGTGTGTGTGTGTGTGTGTGTGTGTGTGTGTGTGTGTTTTCCCTAGAGTGTACTGTGCTCACATCGGAACATCTTTCATCTGCAACAAACCAATGCTGCTGGGTTTTCTTCTTGTTCTGGCTCTTGTACTTCTCTCTCTCTCTCTCCTCTCTCTCTCTCTCTCTCTCTCTCTCTCTCTCTCTCTCTCTCTCTCTCTCTCTCTCTCTCTCTCTCTCTTCGTTCGTTTTCCCCTCTTAGTTTTGCTGTTTTCAGATTTTTAATAAATGATGAAGAAAGTTATATTCCCGTGCTGAGATTAAGATTAATTCAAAATGTCGAAAGGCTTGTTAACGGTCGACTGTGGATCTGGTTATTCCATCTGCTCACCACCGGCCACGTCCAGTGAAAAGCCAGGGGGAGAAGAGGAAGGATGATGGAAGGGTGGGGGTAAGAAGACTGCCTCCTGTCTGGTGGTGTTGGTGAATGTGGTCAGCTGACACAGCATCGTTTCATTAGGCCTAAAGGGAGAGAGTCCTGCGCGTTTCTACCTATTACACTGTATTCACATTAGAATGTGTTGAATCTGCGGCAGTCTGGTGCTGTTTCTAGCTGTATTGGTCGGGGTATTTCTCGGCTTTTTTTTTTTTTTTTTTTTTTCTCGTTTCAGAATATATTGAATCGGCAGCAGTCTGGTGCTGTTCTAGCGGTAGTGGTCTCGGCTTTTTTCGTTTTCTCTTTTCGTTTTCTTCCTACAGAATTAGTAATTCATTGAAGTAATTGTGTTTCGAACTGATATAACAACTAATTTACTTTTTTAAAAAAGGGGAGGGGGAACATAAAAAATAAAATAGAAGAAAAGAAGAAAGAAAGGGAAAGAAAGAAGAAAGAAAGAAAGCCTATTAGTTTTTAATAGCTGGCAGTTATCATGATAATCTGGATGTTTGGTCAACTCATGGCCCCATGTATTGGGTATCAATGACGCCAGCAGATCATTTCGGATTCAGTCACAAGGACTCAGATTTCCCAAATGACGCTTTGTGCTTTGACATCTTCCATGTCTCTCAGGCATTGCTCTCATGCAGCTCTTTTCAATCAAGTCCCCCTTCCCCCACGCTCCAACCCCACCCCCGAAACCACCAATACCCAGGTTTGACCTGACGCAGTCCTTGTGTCAGAAGTCCATGGACAGAGACCAGCATCAGGCTGTGTAGCGAGCAACCCTTTAGAGAAGACCCTGCCCTGGACTGATATTGCATCGGTGCTGCGTGGTGTTCAGCAGTGCCTGTTCTGATTCTACTTAAACAGCACATCATCGAACTAAGAACACTAATCGTTCAGACACTTCCAACCCCACCCTCGCCTCCATCGGCTCCCCATCTTTGCCCTACCCCTTCTCTTCTCCCACCCCCTCCCCTTGCATCAAGACTGCTGGCCCTTGCGACAAGACTTACAGCCCCTGCGACAAGACTTCCGGCCCTTGTGACAAGACTTCCGGCCCTTGCGACAAGACTTCCGGCCCTTGCGGCAAGACTTCCAGCCCTTGCGGCAATACTTCCAGCCTCGTGACAAGACTTCCGGCCCTTGTGACAAGACTTCCAGCCCTTGTGATAAGACTTCCAGCCCTTGCGCAAGACTTCCGGCCCTTGCGGCAATACTTCCAGCCTCGTGATAAGACTTCCGGCCCATGTGACAAGACTTCCGGCCTTAATATAATATAAACTTTCGTTCCTGCCGTAAGGTCGCCCGATGTCTTGCCCTTGCGCTTCATACTCGCAGCGAAACTTCACACCCTTTATCGGAAATCACGACACTAGAATGGAGATTTCTGTCAACCTTTAATCCCTTTTTTGTACAGAAAAAAATAGAGAAAATCAGTGTATAAATCATCATCATTATCATCATCATCATCATCATCATCGTCATCGTCATTATTATCATCATCATTGCTATTATCATTGTTGTTTTTATAAAGGAAGTGTCCGCATGACGCGCAATACCACGTGCCGCTCTCAGGCGTATTCGTCCGTCTGCATTCTTGTTAGCCAACGACCTCATCAGGAAGCCCTCTGAAAAAGAGAGAGAGAGAGACAGAGACAGAGAGAGAGAGAGTAGCGAAATGAATGGGGCTGGAAATCAATGTTAAGAGATGGAGTTAAAGGATGAAGGGGGGGGGGGGGGGGGGGGGGGGGGGCGGCGGAGGGGGGGGGGGGGGGGGGGGGGGGGGGGGGGGGGGGAGATAAGAGGATGGGGTGCAAAAAGGAATACTGTGGAATACCAGGCCTACTCTAAACACTCTTGACAACAGCAGTGGTAGGCAGGACAACTGGTGAAAACCTCTGTGCTTCTAATAATTTTTCGTTCTCTCTCTCTCTCTCTCTCTCTCTCTCTCTCTCTCTATCTCTCTCTCTCTCTCTCTCTCTAATGATTTGAATTTTCATTTTATGTAATTT
>JADBJO010000657.1:538827-556327 GCA_016801955.1 Conus betulinus | reverse complement strand
CACCCCTCCGCCCTCCCCCCCTCCCCCCCCCCCCCCCCCCCCACCCACCCCCCCGACACAGGCACCATAATGGTTGCACGGTTTTCTGAACTTTCGCTGTACGTCGCATTTATTACATGACCCAAAGGTATGATTTTCACTTCATAAACGAGTCATTGTAATCTGTGGCCACAATCATGACTTTGTCAACAAGCCCCCCCCCCCCCCCCCCCCCCCATCTGTATAAAACAAAAATGTTTGTTTTAGCAAACAAACTAAAGAGTAAACAAAGAAAAAATGGAAAAAAAAAAACGGTCAGGCTTTATTCCTTTCAGAAAAAAGTATGGGTCAACAGAGACCCACGATCTAAGGCAAGGCTTTATGCTTCAGAAAAAGTATGGGTCAATGGAGACCCACGACGTACGGCAAGCCTGTAGTCCTTCAGTGAAGGCATGGGTCAACGGAGACCCACGACGTACGGCAAGCCTGTAGTCCTTCAGTGAAGGCATGGGTCAATGGAGACCCACGACGTACGGCAAGGCTTTAGTCCTTCAGTGAAGGCATGGGTCAATGGGGACGCACGACGTACTGCAAGGCTTTAGTCCTTCAGTGAAGGCATGGGTCAATGGGGACCCACGACGTACGGAAGACTTTAGTGCTTCAGTGAAGGCATGGGTCAATGGAGACCCACGACCCAAGGCAAGGCTTTAGTCCTTCAGTGAAGGCATGGGTCAGTGGGGACCCACGACGTACGGCAAGGCTTTAGTCCTTCAGTGAAGGCATGGGTCACTGGAGATCCACTACGTACGGCAAGGCTTTAGTGCTTCAGTGAAGGCATGGGTCAATGGGGACCCAAGACGTACGGCAATAGTCCTTCAGTGAAGGCATGGGTCAATGGAGATCCAAGACGTACGGCAAGGCTTTAGTCCTTCAGTGAAGGCATGGGTCAATGGGGTCCCACGACGTACGGCAAGGCTTTAGTCCTTCAGTGAAGGCATGGGTCAATGGGGACCCACGACGTACGGCAAGGCTTTAGTCCTTCGGTGAAAGCATGGGTCAATGGGGACCCACGACGTACAGCAAGGCTTTAGTCCTTCAGTGAAGGCATGAGTCACTGGAGACCCACGACGTACGGCAAGGCTTTAGTGCTTCAGTGAAGGCATGGGTCAATGGGGTCCCCCCACGACGTACGGCAAGGCTTTAGTCCTTCAGTGAAGGCATGGGTCAGTGAAGTCCCAAGACGTACGGCAAGGCTTTAGTGCTTCAGTGAAGGCATGGGTCACTGGAGACCCACGACGTACGGCAAGGCTTTAGTCCTTCAGTGAAGGCATGGGTCAATGGAGACCCACGACGTACGGCAAGGCTTTAGTCCTTCAGTGAAGGCATGAGTCAATGGAGACCCACGACGTACGGCAAGGCTTTAGTGCTTCAGTGAAGGCATGGGTCAATGGGTTCCCACGACATACGGCAAGGCTTTAGTCCTTCAGTGAAGGCATGGGTCAGTGGAGACCCACGACGTACAGCAAGGCTTTAGTCGTTCAGTGAAGGCATGGGCCAATGGAGACCCACAATGTACGGCAAGACACATTTTTTTTCGACGTTCGGCAAAGGTTGAAATGTGAAAATGTTACAGAGTTGTTTCTCTCTCCTTTTTTCGGGAGGGGTGGGGAAAGGGGGGGGGGGGGTATATCTTATATTATTGAACACTCGTTTCCTTCAATTTAAACTCACACCTTGTTGTCTGTGTTGTTGCGTGTTGTATCTTATGTGTATCAAACTTCTTCAAGCTGTTTGGTCATCAAGTTTCATAGCACAGCTCACTTTTTCAGATAATGATTTACATAACAAACTTTTTTTTCAGATGTCAAACTGTTGTATTTGTCCATCACACACACACACACACACACACATACCTGTCGAAATGACGGCTGCTGACAAAACCAAAACGTGTAGCAGCATGAAATTCATGCTGAAGATGAAACACAGCAGGAAATCCAATGTATACACACACCCCAAAACCCCCTGCAAACTGCTTCCTATCTTAACCGTTATCACTGCTGGCGCAGCTCCGGGGGCAAAACTAGAGACTGGGCAGTCTTATATGCTCAGAAAATACCGTACTATGGCCTCAAAAGATTACGCTGTCGGACGAGATGCAAAACCGAGTTAGGGGTATGGTTCGGTTCAAGTAGTAACTGTGCCGTTTGAGTAGATAGAAGTTGCCCTCCTCAAAAATAGCTAACATCCGACATAATAATGAGAAGATTTTGACCAGAGAATTCGGGGCTCACAATTTTGTTCAAACCATAAAGCAGCAAGGATGCGGAAAATATAAAATTACTCGTGGATGTCTCTTATTTCAGCACCACTGATGGAGAGCACACAAATTTGGTTGTATTGTCGGTACAGCAGACAACAGAACAATGCTGCACAGAGAGGATGATGTGGAGGTGGGTCAATAAATTGTATCTGCACACCAAAATTCAAAAAAACGTGTCAACCGCTTCTGAGCCAGATGCAAAAAAGCGTTAACTAGGGCCTACGCCATGACTTCCTCCCCCCCCCCCCCCCCCCCCCCCCCCCCCCTTTTTTTTGAGAGCTCATCTTCTACCAGATGTTCTACACAGTATGTACTGTAACAGACAATAACTCATGTGTTTGGGCGTCATCGGTGTCAGTCGACTCGAATCTAAGCAACTGGTCTTTGATTTCCTGTTGCTTTTACCTTCTATGTCTTCGTCTCTTAAAGGCCAGGTTTTGTTGTTTGGGGGTTGTTTGACAACCATGGACTTCTGACGATTAAAAACTTTGTGGCGTTTATTTCATCAGCTAGTCATCGTGCCTTCAAGCTAATCTGCTTACACACACACACACACACACACACACACACACACACACACACACACACACACTCTCTCTCTCTCTCTCTCTCTCTCTCTCTCTCTCTCTCTCTCTCACACACACACACACACACACACACACACACACACACACACACACACACACACACACATACACACGACGGAAGTTTTTTTTTATTACTATTTATTTATTAAGCCACAGAACCTTTTGGAAGCGCCACAAAAGAATGATTTTCAAAATACGGCATTTTCACACGGTGCGTATAACATTTGTGTCTCTTTTTTGCCCAGACATCAAAACTGATAACGTCAAACACTCAACACTGAAACCAAACCGATATTGTGTAGCGATGTAACCATTCTTTTAGTAATGAGAAACAAAATACAGTATGAAGCATTTGGTAAAAAAAAAAAGTCATATCTGTGCCAGTCACAGTTTCACATACTAAATAAAGGCAGTTCTGCTTCATTCTGTGTCACACATATTAAGTTTTAAGGCGGACTTGTATCCGAACAGTATCCTGAAGTCAGCCTTAATATTCCGTGCAAAACATACCCATAAAGTACATGTTAAGGCACGTCAGATATAAAATCAGCCCTCAAATACGCGACAAAAGAAAAGCAAAAACAGAAATAGTCCACAGTGACAACGCTCTACAGACAAAGATGACAACTTTGTACAAGGTGACAACTTAGCACAGGTATTGGTGGTGTTAACTTTGTAGAGTCCTAATGCCAAAGCCGTATATAGATGACAACATTGTACAGTCCAAGGTGACAAGTCAGTACAGACATATGTGATAATGTGTATAGTCCTAATGACAACGCTGTACATTGGTGACAACACTGTACATTCCTAGGTGACATTTCTGTGTCATACACAGTAGGTTCTATGATGAACTTGTATACAGAATGTATCCTGAAGTCAGCCTTACTATTCCATGCAAAACATACTTATCAAATACAAGTTAAAGCACATCAGATACAAATTCTGCCCTCAAATACTCGATAAAACAAAAGCAAAAACAAAACATACTTCATGGTGGCAACACTGTACAGACATAGGTAATATCATCGTACAGTCCAAGGTGACAACTCAGTACAGACATAGGTGATAACTTTGTATGGTCCGAATGACAAGACCGTGCATAGGTGACAACATTGTAGATTCCTAGGTAACATTTCAGAGCCATGCACATTAAGTTCTATGACGGACTTGTATATGGACACTTTCCTGAAGTCAGCCTTAATATTCCATGCAAAACATAGTCATAAAATACAGTTTTAAAGCATATCAGATATAAAATCAACGCTTCAGAGACATAGGTGACATCATCGTACTGTACTAGGTGACAATGCCGTACAGACATAGGTGACAACATTGTATATAGCCCCAGGTGACAGTGCTGTACAGACATAGGTGACAACATTGTACAGTCCCAGGTGACAATGCTGTACAGACATAGGTGACAACATTGTACAGTCCTAGGTGACAGTGCCGTACAGACATAGGTGACATCATTGTACAGTCCTAGGTGACAGTGCCGTACAGACATAGGTGACATCATTGTACAGTCCTAGGTGACAGTGCCGTACAGACATAGGTGACATCATTGTACAGTCCTTGGTGACAATGCCGTACAGACATAGGTGACAACATTGTACAGTCCTAGGTGACAGTGCCGTACAGACATAGGTGACAACATTGTACAGTCCCAGGTGACAGTGCTGTACAGACATAGGTTACAAACATTGTACAGTCCCGGTGACAATGTCGTACAGACATAGGTGACAACATTGTACAGTCCTAGGTGACAGTGCTGTACAGACATAGGGGACAACATAATACAGCCCTAGGTAACAATGCCGTACAGACACAGGTGACAATATTTTAATGTCCTAGGTAACAATGTTGTACACACATACGTGACCTCATTGCACAATTTCTGACTAACAATGCCGTACAGTCCTAGGTGACAACGCTGGACAGGCATAGGTAACAAAATAGTACAGTCGTAGGCAACAACGCCGTACTTGCACAGTTGACAATATTGTACACTCACAGGTGACAACGCTGTAAAAAGGTGACACCACTGTAGAGTCCCATGAGGGCCAACAGACACAGGTTCAGTTTTCAGTGTCATTAATGTCAGTGTCAGTATCACCTGAACAGAGAAGGCTCTTTCAGATCATCTGACACAGGTTCAGTGTTTAGTGTCATTAATGCCGGTGTCAGTACCACCTGAACATAGAAAGTTCTTTCAGATCATCTGACACACAGGCTCAGTTTTCGGTGTCATTAATGTCATTGTCAGCCAAACACAAAAGTACCCTTCCAGGGCCATCGCCACATAAAAAAGTGACTTTTCGCTATGAAAAATGCTGATTTGTACTCATTTTTAATGTGCAAAGCAATTCATAAGAGATAAAGGAAACATCGCGAGCCATAGCGCAGGTTACAATAGCCTCTGCTGAGTATCAAAGCCATCTATTTAGCTCATCTCAGATTGTGTTTTTTTTGTTTTCAACCATCAAAAAAAAATTCCAGCCATGAAAATAGGCACACAATAGCAAAATGAGCAAATGACACTGCACTGCAGAATATCTTCAAGCATAGGCTCAAAGATTGTCCCCTACATTTTATACTGTTTGCATAATGTTTTTATTTTTCAGCAACTTTTTTCATCTCCACACTTTCGTTTGTTTCATTTACTACCCTTCGCTGCTGCTGCTTTGGGGGTGCTGTTGGATTCTTTTTTGAAACCCTTGGTAGTGAGAGTACCACAGAATTATGGACTGTGATGCGTCTCTATTTGACCCCAAGAGCACAGACACAAACAGCTGTGTCTCCCTGATGAGTCTGATCCAGTAGACGAAAGGCCTTGGAGCAAGCAATATGTAAAAAAAATCTGCCTTCGAGAGGGATTACGATGGTTCCCCCATGCAGCTAGTGCAGGGTTTTCATATATTTTCTTAATTTTATGTCGCCATTTTCATTTCCTCCCCCCCCCCCCCCTCCCCCCCCCCCCCCCCCCCCCCCCCCCTTTTTTTTTTTTCTCTCTCTCTCTCTCTCTTAAGGTTCTAATCTTTACCACGTCATTACTATAATGACGGTAGAATTGTTAACCTACACTTGTTTACCCCCACTACTTAATTGTCCGCATCAAATTCTTTGATCAATCAGTGGGAGATCACATTTCTTAGGAGACCCCAGTAAAGGTTGTTCTGCACAATTCTTAGCCGCTGACAATGCTTGGGTTATTGAAACACTAGAGCTGACCACTCAGACTGTTCCATATCTTTTGATCTCCCTTGCATCCTGGAATGGATCCTCAAGCATGGGCTCAAAGATTGTCACCTACATTTATACTGTTTGCATAACGTTTTTAGTTTTTCAGCAACTTTTTTCCTCTCCACACTTTCGTTTTGTCTCATTTTCTGTTCTTCGCTGGCAGCTGTGGGGGTGCTGCTGGATTCTTTTCTGAACCCTTGATAGTGAGAACACCACAGAATTATTGGCTGTGGAGTGTCTCTACTTGACGCCAAGCGGACAGACACAATCAGCCGTGTCTCTCCGATGAATCCGTTCCGGTAAACGAAAGGCCTAGGAGCAGACAATATAAAGAGACCTGCCTTCGAGAGGGATTACGATGCAGACAATATAAAGAGACCTGCCTTCGAGAGGGATTACGATAGTTCCCTCACGCAGCTAACGAAGGGTTTACATATTTATAATATATCTTCTTAATTTCATTTTGCTATTTTCTTCACCTGCAACCCCCCCCCCCCCCCCCCCCCCCCCCCTTTTTTTTTTTTTTTTTTTTTTGTTTAATTTCTTGTAAAGTTCTAGTCTTTACCAGATCATTACTATAATGAACGTTGAATCGTCTTAATTGAACCGCAGAATATTTTTTCTATCATTAAAAAACTTTCTGCCATAAAAAATAGAAACACAAATAGCTATATGAGCAAATGACACTACAGAATATTTTTCAAACCATTAAAAAGAAAACAAAACAGCCATAAATACAGAAACACAAATAGTTTAATGAGCCAATGACTTTGCAGAATATTTTTTCAATCATTTAAAAAAAAAATACCAGTCATGAAAATAAGAAGCACTGCGGAATGGTCAGCCGATGTCCAATGCAGAGGTCAAACTGTCAGTATCTATTGACCACATAACAACAAAGCAAACAAGCAAAGCGAAAAACAAATCCCTGGCAAGGTACGAACTGCAACAGGAGGAATGATTATAGGACCTTCCAGATCGCAGATAAGTGACTATGTCACAAAACAAAACAAAACAAAAAAAAAAAAAAAACAGACACAGAGGTAAAGAACTACAACCAAAAAAAAATGTTTTTAGAAAGTACATTCAAAGTGAGCGACAGGAAGAAGAAATTATCAGGTTAAGAATGTTCTGATGTTTAGGACCCCGTCCATTCTGAAAGACACCCCGCTATATGGATGGGTAGGGAGAAACAATGACAGTTGATTGGACTATAACGGCAGAAGAACTGCGGACGACCGTGAAGAATAAGAAAACATACAACAACAATAAAGTAAAGAAAAAACGGGCACAGTCACAGAGTCATGGAAAGAGGGGGGTGGGGGTGAAGAATACTATCAAAGAATTTTTAGGAACTGTGGAGACGACTTAAGCGGAAAGACCCCCGGGCATTCCCGTGGGGCCCTGCTGACACAGGAGGACGGCCCCGGAGCGACAGGCAATCCACAGACGGCCCTTGAAGTCCGTGTTGAGCGCCATGG
Source organism: Conus betulinus (assembly GCA_016801955.1). Classification (NCBI taxonomy): domain Eukaryota; kingdom Metazoa; phylum Mollusca; class Gastropoda; order Neogastropoda; family Conidae; genus Conus; species Conus betulinus. Next base: position 548,714 of record JADBJO010000657.1, on the reverse strand, counting down.
GCTGAATGATCATTGGAGAGCCAGCCGCCAGAAAGCCCCCAAACTCCAGCTGCCCTGTCTCTAACCGCACCACATGGATGGCGTCATTCACTTCGTCAGCCACCAGCAGCACGTCACGACCGCCCAGTTTGTAGAAGCACACGTCCGATGGCTGGAAGGGCTGTATCGGGGACCAGTAGGTCGCCGCTGGGGAATCCATGGGCTGCTGGTAGACGTGAACCTTACGCTGGGATTCCGGAAAAGGAGCTTCTTCCACAACGGCGCACAGCTTTTTATTTTCATGGACGTCGAACGCGCGATGAGGACCACACCGAATACGGAAGCGAAACTCAACGGACGTTCTCAAGGGATTCTCATTTTTGATAGCAACTTCCAACACCTTTCCCTCGCCGTTCAGGAGATTTTTCAGCTTCATAAGGCTCCTGGACTTGGCATACGTTTGGAACGAGCGTGAAGTTTGAACGACGCACATTCCCGAACCTTCGTTGGTGTGAGTGAAGTTGGTTCTGCCTTTAACGGATCTTTCCGTCTCAACCACTTCTCCTTTGAGCGTTAACAACTGCGGATACCTGGCAGCCGTTGTTTTCATTGACCTCATACACGATCCACACCTTGTCGTCGATCCTGGGGAACAAGGAGTAGACCCCATGGGCTTCACGGGCTGAGGCCGACTTAAACAGCAGTCGGACTGTGACTTCAGTGCCGCCAGCTGGTATGTCCAGCCTCTCCACACCTCGCAAGAAGTTCCTCTCAGAGCTCAAGGTGACGTCAGCAGTGGTCGTGAAGCGGAGGACGGGACGAGACACGGTAGCAATCTCCGTCATCAGCATCTGCTGCACCTCCTTTTCATGTCGGCTGGCTTCTTGGTAGATATCCTGCGCTGTCGCCATCAACCCGCTGCCATCCTCCCCTTTCTGACACATTTCTCCATCCGTTTCTTCAGTTTGTCCAGTGTATCCAACGATTTCTGCATTTTGTTCACGGCTCCCTCCAGCTCGCTCTCGATAGAAGCAGTGACGGTGTCCAGAGAGAAGAGAGCATCATCCCGACACTTGTCAGCCACAGTCATCATCATCCTGTGTCGCTCCACGATGTCCTTTCTCCACAGCTTCCTTTTTCTCTCGGACTGCCTTCCGCTCCTCAGAGAAAGAGTCCAGCTTTCTCTTCAAGCCTGAAATGGTACTGGTTAGTCCAAACACGTCATTAGCTAACTGGGCTTTCATTTCTTTGGACATTTCTTCGATGAATACAGTGTGATGATCGTAATGATCATCCAGCTTACACTTCAGGCAAATACACGTGTTGCATTGTCGGCAAAACAACTCCAGTTCTCTGGGCTTGGAGGCGTGGACTTTGCACAAAAGCTGTCGCTTCTCCTTGGGGCGGGCAGCCTCGAGGTAGTAGTTGGTTTTAAAGGCATTCACACCACCACTGGGAACTCGAATCCTCTCACGACAAGAAGGGCAGTCGAACTCCGTTCTGGTCCTCCCCTTCTGGTGTTGGAGCAAATCCGATAGACAGTCCTTGCAGAAGGTATGAGAGCAAGGTAGTAGCTTCGGATTCTTGTATTTGTCCAGACAGAGGGGACATTTCCACATGGAAAGGTCGGTTTCTGCTTCTTGCTCATCTGAACACGACGCCATTGTCCAGGGCAGCTTCCGGATCTACAGCAGAAGTGCTGAAGAATGAGGAGGTTCAGGCTATGCCAGATGTCACTCTGTAATGACGGAGGGATCTTCTGGTACTGAAGATTGAGGAGTTCAGATTACGTCAGATATCACTCTACGGCAGCCGGAAAAGTCTTCTGGTATTGAAGAATGAGGAGGTTTACCTTATGTCAGATATCACTCTATGGCAGCCGGGAAAGTCTTTTGGTATTGAAGAATGAGGCTGAAGCCATGTCAGATACCACTCAATGATAAATTGGGAAGGTTCTCAAATGCTGAAGGAAGAGGACGTTCAGATCATGTCAGTGAGTGTGATAACCGGGACGTTCTCTCTTCTAATGCTGCAGAAGAGAAGGCGAAGACCACGTCAGATGAACACTATGTAATAATTGGGGAGGGTCTTCTCATCTTGAAGGGTGAGAGACAGCACGTTCCTTGCGGAACCCAACCGTGGACGTCCTGCCTTTGCTACGCCAGACCAGCATCCGAAGACCACCTGAAAACAGAAATGAGGATCAACTTAGAAACAACTATCACTTGTTTCATTACTGTCGTCACGGAAGAAAGGTTATACAACAAGTACATAACTCTCTCTCTCTCTCTCTCTCTCTCTCTCTCGCTCTCTCTCTCTCTCTCCCCTCTCATGAATATAGATATATACAGATAGACAGAAAGACAGATAGATAGACAGATAGATAAACAGACAGATAGATAGACAGATTGATAGACAGACAGACAGATAGATATTTGAGACCCTATACGTGTAGTCTTATGTTTGGAGCATTTGTCTGCGAAGCTGACGATTGTGAGCTCGAATGACTCTGGGGGTGGGATTGTCACGGCTTGAACACCCTGTCTGTCCAGCCAGTGGCCAATGGATTCCTGCCTCAGGTCGGGGTGGGGGGGGGGGGGGGGGGGGGTATAGGGCAAGGGAAGGAGAAGGATGGGCCATGCCTACCACAATGCCCGCACCCTACACATGATGAACCTCTCACAATTCTTTGCTTCCAGTTATGACCACTAGACATGTCGGGCGTTCCTCTTAATCTTTTTTAATAACAGGTAATCAACGATCTTTCCCCTTTTTTTCGTATGTTCTTTAGAGCATCTGTCTGTCTGTCTCTCTGTCTGTCTATCTGTCTGTCTGTCTCTCTCTTATTCTGTTACCCACTCACTCATTCACTCATACATTGACAGACACATACCAGGTGCGCACGCGCGCGCGCACACACAACACATACAAAAGTGCGCGTGCATGTGCATGAGAACGCGCGCGCACGCACGCACACACATACACACACAACACACACGCGCACAAGCGCGCGTGAACACACACACACACACACACACACACACACACACACACACACACACACACACACACACACACACACGTGTGCGTGCATGCCCACAAGCACGCGCGAACACACACACACACACACACACACACACACACACACACACACACACACACACACACACACAGTGCGCGCGCATGCACGCACCCTAACATGCATTCACGCACACACCGGGATCATTTTACATTCAAACTGACTCTGTTTAAAAATGGCCCTTCACGGATAACTTGACTTTCAACCAGTGAATGAATTACCATGGTCCATTTATGGTCAGCTGCCTTAAACTTCGGATGCGGATCACCAGGATCCGTTTTATGTCAGTCGACCTTATATCTTTGGTTTGGGTGACTTGACTTTCTATTTGACTAGTAACCTAAGTCTGGTCTCCATGACCAAATCTGGTGACTTAACTTTACCACTGCTTCGGGTCATAATGATCCCTTCGGAGCAACCTGATCTTTAAACTCGACTTGGTTCACAATGAACCGGTCACCTCGATCTAGGTCGCAAAATCCTGCTATAGTCTGGGTCATCATGATCATCCTTAACCGCTTCACGTTTACGTAATTATGGATCCCTCACATACATTCTGGCTCACATGACCTTTAAACCTTCACTGGGTCAGTTGACCCACAACTTGAACCTAGGTCTGGTTCTCAATGATCCATTCTGGGCCACTTGACCTTTGACCCAGATCTAGGTCACCATTAACCATTCTGGGTCACCACTTTCAACAACCACGTGGTCAATTCAACCCATTTTCAGTCACCTGAATTTTAATCTAAGCTCTGACCAACTGACCGACCCTTCCTGGATCTCTGTATGTTGATGTGCTTCGCAGTATCCTATACTAGGACGTTTGACCTTTAACCTAGATTTCGGTCTACGTGATTTATTCTGGGTCACTCAACAATGTTTAACATCACTATGGGTCACCACGACCGATTCTGGATCACCTAACCCTTCAAATCGAACAACATATTCTGGGGCACTTGATTTCAAACGAATATCCGAGTCGCAATATCCGATACGGGGTCGCCTGCGTTTTAAACCTTGATATGGGTCAGCTGATCCATTTGGGGTCATATATGATCTGCAACAGGGATGGGGGGCAAAGGGGAGGAAGCATGGGGGTGAACGTTGACCTGTGAGGAACAGAAAGACTGGAGGGAGGGGATGTAAGGGATAGAGATCGGGGGGGGGGGGGGGGGAGACCGGGGGGGGGGGAGACCGGGGGGGGGGGGGGGGGGGGGGGGGGGGGGGGGGGGGGACAGACCTGGACAAAAGCGAGGGAACACAAATCTTAGTGAAAAAAAAAAACCCCTGAGGAAACACAGACTTGGGGGGAAAACAGATCTCGGGGAAACAAATCTGGGTGGAACATAGACATGGGAGATCACAGATCAGAAGAATATAGACCCGGGGGAATCAACATCTCTGGAAATATAGACCTGGAGGGAAAAACAGACCTGGGGAGATCACTGACCTGGAGGGAAAACAGACCTGGGGAGATCACTGACCTGGAGGGAAAACAGACCTGGGGAGATCACTGACCTGGAGGGAATACAGACCTAGGGAGATCATAGACCTGGAGTGAATACAGACCTGGGGAGATCATAGACATGGAGGGAACACAGACCTGGGGAGCATAGACCTGGAGGGAATACAGACCTAGGGAGATCATTGACCTGGAGGGAACACAGACCTGGGGAGATCATAGACCTGGAGGGAAAACAGACCTGGGGAGATCATAGACCTGGAGGGAAAACAGACCTGGGGAGATCATAGACCTGGAGGGAAACAGACCTAGGGAGATCATTGACCTGGAGGGAACACAGACCCTGGGGAGATCATAGACCTGGAGGGAAACAGACCTGGGGAGATCATAGACCTGGAGGGAAAACAGACCTGGGGAGATCATAGACCTGGAGGGAAAACAGACCTGGGGAGATCATAGACCTGGAGGGAAAACAGACCTGGGGAGATCACTGACCTGGAGGGAAACAGACCTGGGGAGATCATAGACCTGGAGGGAAAACAGACCTGGGGAGATCATAGACCTGGAGGGAAAACAGACCTGGGGAGATCATTGACCTGGAGGGAAAACAGACCTGGGGAGATCATTGACCTGGAGGGAAAACAGACCTGGGGAGATCATAGACCTGGAGTGAATACAGACCTAGGGAGATCATTGACCTGGAGGGAAAACAGACCTGGGGAGATCATTGACCTGGAGGGAGGAAAACAGACCTGGGGAGATCATTGACCTGGAGGGAAAACAGACCTGGGGAGATCATTGACCTGGAGGGAAAACAGACCTGGGGAGATCATTGACCTGGAGGGAAAACAGACCTGGGGAGATCATTGACCTGTAGGGAAAACAGACCTGGGGAGATCATTGACCTGGAGGGAAAACAGACCTGGGGAGATCATTGACCTGGAGGGAAAACAGACCTGGGGAGATCATTGACCTGGAGGGAAAACAGACCTGGGGAGATCATTGACCTGGAGGGAAACAGACCTGGGGAGATCATTGACCTGGAGGGAAACAGACCTGGGGAGATCATTGACCTGGAGGGAAACAGACCTGGGGAGATCATAGACCTGGAGGGAAAACAGACCTGGGGAGATCATTGACCTGTAGGGAACAGACCTGGGGAGATCATTGACCTGTAGGGAAAAACAGACCTGGGGAGATCATAGACCTGGAGGGAAAACAGACCTGGGGAGATCATTGACCTGTAGGGAAACAGACCTGGGGAGATCATAGACCTGGAGGGAAAACAGACCTGGGGAGATCATAGACCTGTAGGGAAAACAGACCTGGGGAGATCATTGACCTGGAGGGAAAACAGACCTGGGGAGATCATTGACCTGGAGGGAAAACAGACCTGGGGAGATCATAGACCTGTAGGGAAAACAGACCTGGGGAGATCATTGACCTGGAGGGAAAACAGACCTGGGGGGGAGATCATTGACAGATCATAGGGAAAACAGACCTGGGGAGATCATAGACCTGGAGGGAAAACAGACCTGGGGAGATCATAGACCTGTAGGGAAACAGACCTGGGGAGATCATTGACCTGGAGGGAAAACAGACCTGGGGAGATCATGACATGGAGGGAAACAGACCTGGGAGATCATTGACCTGAGGGAAAACAGACCTGGGGAGATCATAGACCTGGAGGGAAAACAGACCTGGGGAGATCATTGACATGGAGGGAAAACACAGACCTGGGAGATCATTGACCTGGAGGGAAAACAGACCTGGGGAGATCATAGACCTGGAGGGAAAACAGACCTGGGGAGATCATTGACATGGAGGGAAAACAGACCTGGGAGATCATCATTGACCTGGAGGGAAAACAGACCTGGGGAGATCATTGACCTGGAGGGAAAACAGACCTGGGGAATCATTGACCTGGAGGGAAAACAGACCTGGGGAGATCATTGACCTGGAGGGAAAACAGACCTGGGGAGATCATTGACATGGAGGGAAAACAGACCTGGGGAGATCATTGACCTGGAGGGAACAGACCTGGGGAGATCATTGACCTGGAGGGAAAACAGACCTGGGGGAGATCATTGACCTGGAGGGAGACAGACCTGGGGAGATCATTGACCTGGAGGGAAACAGACCTGGGGGATCATTGACATGGAGGGACCAGACCTGGGGAGATCATTGACCTGGAGGGAAAACAGACCTGGGGAGATCATTGACATGGAGGGAAAACAGACCTGGGGAGATCATTGACCTGGAGGGAAAACAGACCTGGGGAGATCATTGACCTGGAGGGAAAACAGACCTGGGGAGATCATTGACCTGAGGGGAAAACAGACAGACCTGGGGAGATCATTGACATGGAGGGAGGGAACACAGACCTGGGGAGATCATAGACCTGGAGGGAAAACAGACCTGGGGAGATCATTGACCTGGAGGGAAAACAGACCTGGGGAGATCATTGACCTGGAGGAAAACAGACCTGGGGAGATCATTGACATGGAGGGAAACACAGACCTGACCTGGAGGATCATTGACATTGACCTGGAGGGAAAACAGACCTGGGGAGATCATTGACCTGGAGGGAAAACAGACCTGGGGAGATCATTGACCTGGAGGAAAACAGACCTGGGGAGATCATTGACATGGACCTGGGGAGATCATGACCTGGGGGGAACACAGACCTGGGGGAGAGAGGGATCATTGACCTGGAGACAGACTGGAGAGATCATTGACATGGAGGAAAACAGACCTGGGGAGATCATTGACCTGGAGGGAAAACAGACCTGGGGAGATCATTGACATGGAGGGAAAACAGACCTGGGGAGATCATTGACCTGGGGAGATCATTGACAGATCAGATCATTGACCTGGAGGGAACCTGGAGGGGGAAAACAGACCTGGGGAGATCATTGACCTGGAGGGAAAACAGACCTGGGGAGATCATTGACATGGAGGGAAAACAGACCTGGGGAGATCATTGACCTGGAGGGAAACCTGGGGAGATCATTGACCTGGAGGGAAAACAGGGGGGATTGACCTGGAGGGACATGGAGGGGAATACAGACCTGGGGAGATCATTGACCTGGAGGGAAAACAGACCTGGGAGATCATTGACCTGGAGGGAAACAGACCTGGGGAGATCATTGACTGGAGGGAAAACATGGGGGAGAGAAAACAGACCTGGGGAGATCATTGACCTGGAGGGAAAACAGACCTGGGGAGATCACTTGACCTGGAGGAAAACATTGACATGGATCATTGGAAAACAGACCTGGGGAGATCATTGACCTGGAGGGAAAACAGACCTGGGGAGATCATTGACCTGGAGGGAAAACAGACCTGGGGAGATCAGACATGGAGGAGAAACAGACCTGGGGAGATCATTGACCTGGAGGGGAAAAACAGACCTGGGGAGATCATTGACATGGAGGGAAAACAGACCTGGGGAGATCATTGACCTGGAGGGAAAACAGACCTGGGGAGATCATTGACATGGAGGGAAAACAGACCTGGGGAGATCATTGACATGGAGGGAAACACAGGGGAGATCATTGACCTGGGGAGATCTGGGGAGATCATTGACCTGGGGGAACACAGACCTGGGAGATCATTGACATGGAGGGAAAACAGACCTGGGGAGATCATTGACATGGAGGGAAAACAGACCTGGGGATCATTGACCTGGAGGGAAAACAGACCTGGGAGATCATTGAGACCTGGAGGGAAAAACAGACCTGGGGAGATCATAGACCTGGAGGGAAACAGACCTGGGGAGATCATTGACCTGGAGGGAAAACAGACCTGGGGAGATCATTGACATGGAGGGAAAACAGACCTGGGAGATCATTGACATGGAGGGAAAACAGACCTGGGGAGATCATTGACATGGAGGGAAAACAGACCTGGGGAGATCATTGACATGGGGAAACAGGACCTGGGGAGATCATTGACCTGGAGGGACAAACACCTGACCTGGGGGGATCATTGACAAACAGACCTGGGGAGATCATTGACATGGAGGGAAACAGACCTGGGGAGATCATCATGGAGGGACATGGAGGGGGAACACAGAGACCTGGGGAGATCATTGACATGGGGGAGGGAATACATCATTGACTGGGGGAAAACAGACCTGGGGAGATGACAGACCATTGACATGGAGGGAGAATGGAGGGAATACAGACCTGGGGAGATCATTGACATGGAGGGAAAACAGACCTGGGGAGATCATTGACATGGAGGGAAAACAGACCTGGGGAAACAGACCTGGGGAGATCATTGACCTGGAGGGAAAACAGACCTGGGGAGATCATGACCTGGAGGGAAAACAGACCTGGGGAGATCATTGACCTGGAGGGAAAACAGACCTGGGGAGATCATTGACATGGAGGGGGAATCATTGACAGAGGGAAAACAGACCTGGGGAGATCATTGACCTGTAGGGAAAACAGACCTGGGGAGATCATTGACATGGAGGGGAAAGATCATTGACAGGGAAAACAGACCTGGGGAGATCATTGACCTGGAGGGAAAAACAGACCTGGGGAGATCATTGACCTGTACGGAAAACAGACCTGGGGAGATCATTGACCTGGAGGGAAAACAGACCTGGGGAGATCATTGACCTGTACGGAAAACAGACCTGGGGAGATCATTGACCTGGAGGGAAAACAGACCTGGGGAGATCATTGACCTGTACGGAAAACAGACCTGGGGAGATCATTGACCTGGAGGGAAAACAACAGACCTGGGGAGATCATTGACCTGGAGGGAAAACAGACCTGGGGAGATCATTGACATGGAGGGAACACAGACCTGGGGAGATCATTGACCTGGAGGGAAACACAGACCTGGGGAGATCATTGACATGGAGGGAATACAGACCTAGGGAGATCATTGACCTGGAGGGAAAACAGACCTGGGGAGATCATTGACATGGAGGGAATACAGACCTGGGGAGATCATAGACCTGGAGGGAAAACAGACCTGGGGAGATCATAGACCTGGAGGGAACAAAGACCTGGGGAGATTATAGACCTGGAGGGAAAACAGACCTGGGGAGATATCATAGACATGGAGGGAAAACAGACCTGGGGAGATCATTGACCTGGAGGGAAAACAGACCTGGGGAGATCATAGACCTGGAGTGAATACAGACCTGGGGAGATCATAGACCTGGAGGGAAAACAGACCTGGGGAGATCACTGACCTGGAGGGAAAACAGACCTGGGGAGATCATTGACCTGGAGGGAAAACAGACCTGGGGAGATCACTGACCTGGAGGGAAAACAGACCTGGGGAGATCATTGACCTGGAGGGAAAAACAGACCTGGGGAGATCATTGACCTGGAGGGAAAA
>JADBJO010000657.1:486327-523827 GCA_016801955.1 Conus betulinus | reverse complement strand
ATTGAGTTACCAGTCAAGACATGCCTTCATCTTGTTTGGCATGGCAACTGTTGATGTGACACAGAAATTGAAGAGAGGCAATTCTGGCCCTCTTTACATCAGTCTTTCATAGGGAGATCTTACGGAAGAATGAGTGAATACAGTTCAAAGTTCAAACCAGTTCAGATTAACCTATTCCTGTGGCGTACAGATACGATTAATTTGCTATGTGGTTTATTACCTTTACATTGCTGCCTTTAAGGCATAATACTTTAGTCTTCAGCCCCCCCTTCCCCACCACCCCCAACCTCAGAGAAGGGTCAGGGTAGGTTTGGGGAAGGGAGATTCCTTCCCCTTTGTCCCACCCATTCTGAAAAATAAAAGCAACTCAGTTGGTGCACTTGATGATAGTGCATTTTGTAAGAATGAAAAATGTTTATGGAATGTGCATCAGCAGCAAAATATTGTTGACAGTTTTTGTACTGCATCACTCTTCTATGTCTTGCTATCAGTGAATGTTATCATATTTGCCTGACTCTCTGTCCATCTTACAGACTAACTGATGGCCTGAACGATACAAAAGACAAAGTCAAATACCTGGAGTCACTGAAAACGTCACTTTGACCAGCTGTACAATGATGCCACACCTCACAGCATCATCAACACAGCCATCCCTGGCCTGACCAACTCCATCAAACAGATGGATGCCATCTCCCGGTACTATGCCCGCACAGGATTCCTGGCATTGTCATGACCAAGGTGAAGTTTGGGTTGTAATCCAGTGGTATGGGGGGGGGGGGGGGGGGTGCTTATGGGTGTGGGAAGAGAAGAAAGAGGAAAAGGAGAAGGGTGGGGGTAATGGAAGTGTAGCAGGGAAGGAATGGGTTGGAAGGTAGCCTGTTGTACACATGTTGCTTTTGAGTGTATGTGTGTGTGTGTGTGTGGTGTGTGTGTGTGTGGTGTGTGTGTGTGGATGAGTGAGAGTGAGACATTTTCCATGCAAACAGTGTGACAAATTTGAGCTTATTTGTAGAGATGATGCTTGTGATTACATGTGTAAGCATGCGTAATGTATGGGAATGATGAACTTATCCCAGGAAAGTCCAGTGAAAGTGTAACATGTTAGAATGATAAATGCATCCTAAGATAGAGACAAGTCCTGTGCCTGTAGTTCCCATGCCCAGCTCCAGACTAAATTAAAGCAGTTCCCCCCCAGATCTCTACTTGGTGTTCCCTCCATCAAGCCTGGCACTTCCATTCTTCTGCACACTGCAATCCTAGAAGAACAAAACCTTTAATCAGATCTTGGGCTGTTCTTGTGAGTGTTGTTCTGGGCAAATGACACTAGCAAAGAACTTAGAGAGTATGAAGCTTGATTCATTTGTGCTAGTGTAAGAGTGTGTATGCATGTGCCAGGGTCTGTATGCATATGCATGAAAACAGAAGTGTGTGCACACATTGTGTAGCTTAAAGTATACAATCCATGTTAGCTACTTCCAAACATTCCTGGATGATTATCACACCTTGCACGTCTTCCGATACATCAACTAGCTCCTCACTCCTACTCTCCAGGTGACCAACCAGCTGGTGATGGCCTGCAAGGACCACACATCAAGGGCTGCACCATCAACATTCTGGAGGACCGCGACATGCTGTGGGATTGCGTGGGCCAGGAGGCGCTGCTGCGTGACCCTGCGACCATCAGCGACCCCCAGCAGAAGCTGCTTAAGAGTCAGGTGGAGTCCAAGTTGAAGGTAGTAGCCGTGCTGTGCTGAGTTGACTGACAGCATTTTTATTTCAGTTTTTATTTTCACTCAGGGCTCCCACTTCATAGACTGCAATGAAATGTAAAGATGAAAATTCACCAGGAAAAATGTTTCAGTCTAAAAAGTCATGGGAAAAGAAAAAAAATAGTTGCTTTGGAACCAATTACCTATGGAGTGCTGGTTGTTTTTTTGGTGGACAGTCATCTTTTCTGTTTTGGGAGCAAAAACCTGTGTGACGGTCTGTTGTGCATCAGCAACACTTTGCAAAAGTCAAAGAGATGATTGATAAAAGCTGAAAGAACAAATTACCCTGGTTTTGGTTGGGAAATTACCCTGTTTTGGTTGGGAAATTACCCTGGTTTGGGTTGGGAAATTATCCTGGTTTTGGTTGGGTTAAAATGCACTATTTTGAAAGCAACTTTTGACAGTTTTTTTCAGGGGAAGGAGGAGGAATCCTCCGTAGAATTTAAGCAGTTTTGTTTTTCAACAGTGGGAGCCCTGTTTACTGAATCAACAGCCAAATTTATGGTACGCATGAAATGACCAGAAATAGAGCAGAGGTTAAGTTGCAAATGGAAGATAATAGATACACTGATAAAGTGATTGACAGCATTTATCAGGTTTACAAATTTTGATGAAATTGATCTGAAAACAAAAAAGCAAAATGAAAACAAAGACGGAGAGACGGAGACACAGAGAGAGATGAAATATACAATGTACAAAATAACAATCAAAGAATGTGACACACCTTTCAGATAGTATTCTTGAATCAAGATGATAGAGTCAGAAAAAGAAGACACTTAAACACAGAATACTTGGTAACAGATCCATTGAAGTTTCAGTAAGTTCAAATGGATGGTTGCACTGAACTATCTGGTTAACTCCACATTTGGCGAACCTGACATTTTGGTGACCAGGAAAGAGGACCCTCTTCTCCCTTCAGTTTCTTTGTTTTGTTAAAGTTACTCAGATTTATTTGTTTTAAAAAGTGAGGTCAAAAGTTGAATACATGAAATTTGGAAGTTTGCGAAGAGCAAAGCCATGCAAGAATTGACAGTGGATAAAGGGAGGTAATTATAAGAAATATCCTTCGCGCGCACACACACACACACACACAGCACACACACACACACACACACACACACACACACACACACACACACATATACACACATATATAACAACAACAACACAAAGTGGGTAAAAAGAATCAATATTCTTAAGAATTGCGTAGGTATGAACATTAAATGAAATATTAATTGAATAGAATTCTCCTCAGTAGTTGTCCACAACTCTCATTTTAGAGATTTCCTAATTTCTGTACATTTCAAACAGTGAACTATATTTCTTTCTTTTTGTCCCTTTTTTTTTTCTTGTTGAGGAATGTAGGATTATAACAATGGGCAAATGATCATTACCATACATACTCAGGTAAAAAAAAAAAAAAACTATGTTTTTTTTTGTAGAAATCAATCAAACAATCAAAGAACTGCAAAGTAAACAAACATGGAAAGGAAAGATGACTTTTAACATTTTTGTCAAGCAAGTCAGTGTGATTAATCGTATGTCAGTTTTTAGGCCCAAGTGTCTAGCAGCGTAATTCTTTGTCTTTTTCTGCCGCTAGACCCTTCCGTGCAGTGTCTGCCACTCAGAAGGCTGGCTGCCTAAGTCTTCTGACATGTGCACATAATGTATAAAATAAATTAGCATGACATGGGATGGTGCATAAAAACGAGAATCTTTCATGAGACAGGCAGCAGCAAAGAGTAAATCCGCATCTAGAAACTGTTGATCCCTTGGAAAAATAACGGCATGCTGATAATTCCTGATAATTCCAAACAAATGCTGGATATGGCACTAACTCACCTAGAACAATGAAGACACAGAACAAAACAAGAACATGACCGCAACAGGTATAGCAGAGGCCTCTAAGGTCCTTTAAGTTGTTCCAAACTGAACTGGTCACAAAATCCTGTCAGGTCCTTTTAATTCAATGAAGTCCTTCCATTCCAGCACAGGATACTATTTAGTGCACCACGTCTTTTTGGAACCTTTCGTAAACTTTTGTATTCCACATCAAATTTTACATTTGAAGTTAAAAGTAACCGGAGCTATGATATGATTTACCATGACATGATCAGTGACAAGCAGACAATGTGTGTGCAAAGGAGAGACATCAGAAAATTCTGTCTTACTGATCAAGAGAGAGTACTCTCTTCCACTGCAGTGTCAGAATTAGCCATTCCAAAACTGAGGTTGCACATGCACCAAAAAGGCCAGGAAACTGCTAATTTCTGGACATGTCAGGTGACTTGAGCAAAACCTGGATGATTTAAAAGACTGATTCTGGATGGGAGGGTCTCATCTCATACCAGCACTCCCAGAGACGGTTCATCATCAGGGTCAAGAGAACAAACAAGATAAGACACTTTGTGCTGTGCCTGGATGGAGTACGAAAAAGAAAAGAACAGTTGAAGATGATTTGATATAGATATAAAAACTCTGAAGACTCAGGCACAGCCTTTTTTCTAAAGTAATAGATGATTTTTTTTTAAGTCTGCAAGGGAAAAAATTTGTGGTAAAGATTGCTTTCAGTGAGAGTGACCCCGCTGCTTTCATGGGACAACAGCCACTGGTGGGCATGCCTGAAACAATTCTACCCCATCAGTCAGCTTAACAGTTCCATCAGAGAGAAGAAATGCCAAGACATGGGTTTTGACATGATGCGTCAGGAATGCAAGCAAAACAATATCCTGATCATTATCCTGACATGCTCTTCATATCAAATATTTGCATCTCTACATCTGTTTCCTTGACCCACACATTGACAAAACCATAACTGCAATGGAAAGACAGGCATTATCTCCCTTGGATTTTTTTTTTGAAGAGTTCTCTTCTATCAGACTATTAAGGGCTATTTTATGGACTGAAATTTTACCACTGAAATTATGCTCAATGTAAACATGAACACTTTCATTATAGGTTCCCATGGAATATCAGGAGGTTCTTTTAAAGTCCTTGTAAGTCTTTTATTGTAGCTCGACAAGCACTTTGAAAGCCTGCCTTAAAAAAGTAAAGACTTTCTTGTTTGCTCAGTGCATATTGAGTCTGCATTTGTGTTAAGAGAGAATAGGTTCATTAGGGAGCTCGAAACAGCAGATCCAAGAATGATTTTTAAAAATAGTAATAATTAGAGAGAACAAGGAGAAGCTGCGCTGAGAACAACAGGACATGTAAGAGCAGATATACATGTACAGATACACATCTGCATGCCTTGATGCACACACACACACACACACACACACACACACACACACACACACACACACACACACACACACACACATTCGCACTCAAGCACATACACACACACACACACACACACACACACACACACAACACACACACACACACACACACACACACACACACACACACACACACACACACACACACACACACACACACACACACACACACAAAAACACACAGTACTTTCTGTAGATTGCAATGAGTGTGCAATTTGCTTTTGTTTTGTTGGGTTTAGTGTCCTGATCAAAGGTCTGAAGTTCCCCATGTCTTCTGTTGTCTGTTAGGCTGTTTTGAGTTGACAGAGTTGACCTCTGCTTTCTAGAAATTTGCCCTTAGGCGTTCACCATTGTTTTCAGAAATATTGTGCGCATGTAGTATGTCTGTGTTCCTCCCCCTTGCTGCCCTCCCCTAAACCATTCAAAATTCACAGAAGATTTACATCATCCCTATTCATGTCAAAAAGAATGTTAAACTTGGGTACAAAGGTAAAGTATGGATGTGCAATCCTTGCAATGCACAAAATCTTTTCTAACCTTGTGTAACATTCATCTAAGTTTTTGACAGTTGATATTGATGATGTCTAACAGATCACATAATTTGCTGTGGGGATTACATAGAGTGTTTAAGTTTGCATTATGAGCACATGGTTCTTCTTCCTCCTGCACATGACCCCACTTGACAAACTTTGCCTCCCCCCCCCCCCCCCCCCCTTCCCCCAATCCTTGGTTCATTTCCTGCCTTTGTTCAAAGGGTTTTTGTGGAGTGGTGCAGAGCTTGTGTTGAGTTGACTAATCAGGGCTTATGACCTTGTGGGCTTTTACTAATGTATAGAGTGTGGTTGCTGTGAACTGAATGGATTCTTGGAGGTGGAGAGAGAGTTTAGGTTAAGAGGCAAAGAGATTTTGTTTTGAAATTTGACAACTTGAACAAATATTTTTCATTCCTTTTAATGTCATTTGCTACCATATGCAGAGAAATTGAGAAATAGAAATGAATGAGTGTAATAGTAAATCAATATAGACATGAATTAATGAATAACTTGATGAGAAAATGAATGAATGAAAACAGGAAAACAAAAAAATCATGCAAGAGAACTGAGTAATTTCTAAAGAATGATTAGCAAACCATCCGCACCACAGAATGTTAGCAGTGAGTCACAGAAATGTAGGTTCCAAATTTAATCATGATTGGAACATCCATAACATACAAGGATAATGAAAGATACTTCTTTAACAGCTAACAGAAGAAAATGAATGGTGATCTCTGAAAATGATAAAATCATGCTTTCAGATCACACAATAATGTCTAAAATAATGTATTAAGATAACATGATAATGTTTCAAAATAATGAAAATTTCAGATAATATGATGATGTTTAAAAAATAATGAAAGTATCAGATAATGTCATGGCATTTGAAAATAATGAAATTATAGTTTCATATGATGTGATGATATTAGAAAATGATTACATTTTGGTTCAGATAATTTTAAAAATATATGAAAGGAATGAAATCGTGGTTTCAGATAATGTGATAAGCAAATAGAATCATAAAGAAATTCCATTAAAAAGAATTCACAAAATTATACAATGATAATTTACATTATCAAATTGCCTTGGAAAATAAAGGATTATGAATCTGGCTCAAGAAGTCTGAGAGAAAAATAAGATTGTAACATGGATATTTTTAATCAAAATCTTTGTGGATAATATAGTTCAATACACAGTGTGAAAATGTACAAGGAACATGATTAGAGAAATGTATCAGTGCACATGACAAATACCTGATAATGTTACAGCAATCCACGCGAGGTGGAAAGACGAAGGAGGGGAAAGATATTGGAGTGGCCGAGGATGGACTGTACAACCGGCTGCGAGCCTGCCTGACGCTGCAGGGCTTTTTCCGCGAGGCGCTGAGGTCGCTGCGAGACTCGCTGGGGGGCTCTCAGACCTTGTCGCATTACTCCTCTGTCAGCAGCTTTGCCCAGGCCATGATGCCTGGACAGAAGTGAGGAGAAGGCAGTGGTTGAGTTGGGCAGGAATCTGCCCTGTGTGTGTGTGTGTGTGTGTGTGTGTGTGTGTGTGTGTGTGTGTGTGTGAGTGTGTGTGTGTGTGTGTGTGTGTGTGTGTGTGTGTGTGTGTGTGGGGGGGGGGGGGGCAGGGGGATGAGAGAGAGAGTATGTGTGTTTGAGGAAATGGGAGAGAGGAGTGTGTCGTAGTGTATTGGGGCAGGGGAGGGGTTGGTGCCTGCATTTTATTTCAATTTATGCATGCTTACATATGTATGCATGCCTCTGTGCAAAAAGATTCATGTCTCTGTGATAGATTTGTGAATGTTTATATTTATGTCTGTGCGTGCCTGCATGGATGTGTGTGTGTGTGTGTGGAGGGAAGGGGTGTTTTCTGTGTGTGTATGTGTGTGTGAGCATGTGTGTGTGTGTGTGTGTTTGCATGCATCTCAAAGGTCTATGTGAAGTTTCACTGAAGCCATGACAGTAGGCGTTGGGAACAAACTTCAGTTCTTACGCATTTTTCCCCACCTTGACCAAAGTCAAGATCAAAGTGATAAATCATGATGTTCAACGCAAGTCTTGCCTTTCTACACATGTAGATATACAGCATGTGCCTGAAAGACAATCACAGAGAAAATTAAAAAAAAAACATGCAAGAAACTGACCTGTTGTCAGATCAAGGTGCGTTCACTGCTGAGAGGTAGTCTTGAAAACAAACCGATATCTTTTAGAATGGAAGTGAAGATCTTTATTGTGACTCTTGATGTTTGTTTTTTTTTTCATAGACCCTTCGTGTAGGCACTCCAAAAGGTATGAAAACTTTTTTTCATTCTGTATTTATCAAAGATCTGTAATCAGAAGAGGCCACCTGAGCCTGAAAGGCAGTGGCAGAATCACTGAAGTGAGTTCCAGCTGGAGCTAGTCAAAGAGGAACGAAAGCAAACTGTGGAAAGCTTCAATTTCTTTACTTAGAAAGGCATTGAAAGGCTATATATAAGCAAGACATCTGACACAAGATGTTGTGACTGTTAAGTAAAGGACCATCCAGGACTTATGACCTGGTTGTGGCTCGGCCCACTTAGAGTTAGAGTATAAGGAGTTCAAAAGTCTAAAACATTTACATGAATGAGGAGGGAGGGGGGTGGGGGAGGGAGGGGGGGGGAGGGCTTCATCTTTGAAGGCCTTTTGCTGTCAAGCTCTGCCTTGAGTTTCATAGACCTTTTTTCCTGTCACAATTTTTTTTTATCCTTTTTTTTTTTTTTTTTACAGTGCCTTGAAACAAGCTCAACGGTTTTTTTAAAAAATTTTTTTAAAGAAAGATTGAAATTCCTCTGACTGTCAGGATACCTTTCATTCCCTATAGATTTATCACATAAAAAAAAAAAAAAATGTTTGTTTCTCATAGTTGTTTCCACTTCATATTCTGTTTTAATGCTGCCTGTACCTGTTCTGCAGGGGTCGAAGCACCACAGGGCCAGCAGCACACATCACGTGTCACAGGATCACCGACAAAGCGCACAGAGGCAAGCGGCCATGGAGTGCCCATCACGGATGAAGACGCCATCATGTCTCACATGGATGTGTTCTGTGGTCGCATTCGTCAGCTTCTGGAGGTCATCAACACTATGGCTCAGTACAACAAGTGAGTGGATGTGTGTGTGTGTGTGTGGGGGGGGGGGGGGGGGGGGGGGGTACGGAATCTGACAAGTGGGGTCTTTTTTATTTTTGAAAACCCTTTTTTTTTTTTTAGAGACTCGAAGTTTGTTTCTCTCACAGATCCTGTCATATTTTTATTGACAAAAATATTTTTGAAAATAATCTAAGTAGGTTCTTTTTTAATAAAAGAAAGTGTCAGTATTTTACAAATACATTTGAAGAAAAAAAAAAGCAACTAGTAAAAAGTATAAAAGTTTGGGGTTTTTTTTTTTGATGTTCCTAGAACATTCAAAGTTTGCTTACATGAAGGCGGAAGTCTTAAACTTGCATGTATATGAAACTGGAAATGAAATGAGGCAGGGAACAGTAAACAACAAACAGTAAACAAGTGGGGTAGTTTTTTGCTCCCATAAGGAAACCTAACACAGAGTAACTTTTATTCAAGACTGGCACAGCCTTTTAAACTTGAATAAAGTCAGACAAATACAAAGACGAACAATCTAATAGTGGGGGGAAAACAAGCGCAGGCCAACAACACTATTAGATTGTTCGTCTTTGTATTTGTCTGACTTTATTCAAGTTTAAAAGGCTGTGCCAGTCTTGAATAAAAGTTACTCTGTGTTAGGTTTCCTTATGGGAGCAAAAAAAACTACCCCACTTGTTTACTGTTTGTTGTTTACTGTTCCCTGCCTCATTTCATTTCCAATTTCGTTTTGATTAAATCGAGGTTATTTGTATTTGTTTCTGTCTGTCTTTGTGTTTGTCTTGTGATCTCCCTTGCATCCTTGGGTGGATCCTCAAGCGTAGGTTCAAAGATTGCCCCCTACATTTTATACTATTTGCATAATATCTGTAGTTTTTCAGCAACTTTTTTTCCTCCCCACACTTTCGTTTGGTTTCCTTTACTACTGTTTGCTGGCTGCTTCGGGGGTGCTATTGGATTCTTTTTTGCACCCTTGGTGGTGAGAACACACCACGGTATCATGGACTGTGGTGTTGTGTCTCTATTTGACGCCAGGAGCTCAGATACAACCAGCCGTGTCTCCCTGATGAGTTCCGACCCAGCGGACGAAAGGCCTCGGAGCAGGCAATACAATATATCTGCCTTTAAAAGGGATTGCAATGGTTCCCTTATGTGGCCAGTGAAGAGTTTTTCATATCTGATATATTTTCTTAATTTCAAGTTCCCAGTTTTTACATCTTCAACCTCCTCCTGCCCCCCCCCCCCCCCCCCTTTTAAGTCCAAAGTTTTGCCAAGTTATTACTATGAAGACAATTTAGTTGTTGGCCTGCGCTTGTTTTCCCCCACTATTAGATTGTTTGTATTTGTCTGACTTTATTCAAGTTTAAAAGGCTGTGCCAGTCTTGAATAAAAGTTACTCTGTGTTAGGTTTCCTTATGGGAGCAAAAACTACCCCACTTGTTTACTGTTTGTTGCATGTATATGGTTTGGATTCTTTTTAGTATGGTAACCTTGTTAAAAACGCATTTGAAAATCTAAGGAACTGATTTTTCTGTGTGTGCGTGAGAGAGAGAAAGTGCGCGTGTGCGTGAGAGAGAGAAAGTGTGTGTGCGCGTGTGCAATTTTGTACCAATATCTAAATGAATGTATGTGTATGTAAAGCGTCATGTTTCTGTTTGAGTGTATAATATAGATGTTTGTGTAATATTTTTATGCTTACATGCGTGTGTTTGTGTGCATGCACACGTGTGTGCGTGTGTGTGTGCATGCATGCGCAAGATTTAATGGTTTTTTTTTTTCATTGGCCTAGGTTGACCAAGACCCTGATGGGTATCCACGTCCACGCAAAGAGGACCTGGTGATTGATGATGGCTCTGATCAGGACGAATATGCCCGATTCAGGAAACCTAAAGAAATGGATCTGTTAGGTAATTGTGAGGCCCATTACTTTTTCACACAGCTTTTTTTCCTTTTTTTTTTTTGAATGTTACATTATCTTCAATGTTGCAAAGCTCACGAGCTCATTCTTTTTCTGTTCCCATCAATATAAAAAAAAATCATGGTGTATGGTCCTGTAGTCGTAAGATCTTTCTCAAGAAAACACACTCTTGTTGGGTGATTGCCAGTTGGTCTGTGAGGGTAAGAAGGGCCAGGAAGATTTGGGGAAGGTAGTCATTTTCAGGGTCTTTGTGCAATACAGAGGCATATCAGTTTGGGATAAGGGGATGGGGAGAAGGGAGTGAGGGGAAGGGAAGATCTATAATGTTTTAAAACAAAAAAACAAATATCACACCACCCCACTAAACTAGCTACACAACCCCATCGTCACACACACACACACACACACACACACACACACACACACACCCCCCCTCCTTTCCTCTCCATAATCCCCTCTGTCGTTTCTGTCTGGCGGCCATTCTTCCTACCACATGGACAACAGATAAGTCACTCTTCATTCTTTCTTTGTTTGTACTGTCCTAAATGTTAAATGTGATCTGTTTTTTGCCTGAAGAAGACCCAAGAGGTGGAAATGCATCATGTCTTGTCCTGTGCTTTGTTTGTCAATGTCCTTGGTGGTAACTAACCCCCTCTCTTTCTAACAAACAAAAATTTAGAAAAAAGAAGAACCTGTGAGGAATTGAAGGGAAGGAAGCAGAACTTGTCCATTTATTCCTGTTTGTCAAATAGCCCTTCTTTCATCACCAAAAAGTTTTTGAGAAGAAGGGGGGGCAGACTGCTAAAGGCATGTTTTGCAGCCAGTCTGTGATATCTTTTTCTTTTTTTTGGTAGGAGATGGAGGTGATGGTGGGAGGTGTGATGTGAATGGGAAAGGATTGGGGGAGGTGGAGGGGGGGAATTTTGTTTTCTCCCATAATAATTCTTTCTATTCAGAACATTTTCAGATCTTTGAAATTTTGGAACGGGGTCAGATGGGTATGTGTGGGTATGTGTCTGGAATGACTCTTACCCTCACCCATCATCCTCACATCCATTCTCACTGATCAAGATCTAAGGTGGGGTGGAGAGATTTTTGGAGAAAAACAAAAAGTGCTTCAGAGTGATTGCTATCTCTCTCTCTTTTTTCTTTTTTTTTTAGATGGGTGATGTCGAAATGACTCTTTTGATGAGTGATTGATATCCAACTTTTGGGTGAGGAGTTGTTATCTGACCTTGCTGTTGTTGTTGTTTTTTGATAGACGATGATGATCCCGTGGTGACGGTGACAAACCCTTCACCAGACAGAATGCTGCGCTCCATTGCCGAGGAGGATGGGAGGGAAGAGGAGGCTGAAGGGACTGAAGCCTCGGACAAGGAGGAGGCATCCCCCGTCCAAAGACCCAGCGAGCAAGGCCCTGACATTGGCAATGAAAAACAGGACTAACAGAGGATGACCTGCAGCTGCTGAGTATGTGTGTGTGTGTGTGTGTGTGTGTGTGTGTGTGTGTGTGTGTGTGTGTGTGTGTTTTTATGTGTGTATGTGTGAGTGTGTTTGTGTGTGTGTGTGTGTGTGTGTGTGTGTGTGTGTGTGTGTGTGTGTGTGTGTGTGTTGTGTGTGTGTATGTGTGTGTGTGTGTGAGTGTGTTTGTGTGTGTGTGTGTGTGTATGTGTGAGTGTGTTTGTGTGTGTGTGTGTGTGTGTGTGTGTGTGTGTGTTTGTGTGTGTGTGTGTGTGTGTGTGTGTGTGTGTGTGTGTGTGTGTATGTGTGTGTGTGTGAGTGTGTTTGTGTGTGTGTGTGTGTGTGTGTGTATGTTTGTGTGTATGTGTGTGTGTGTGTGTGTGTGTGTGTGTTTCGTGTGTGTATGTGTGTGTGTGTGTGTGAGTGTGTGTGTGTTGTGTGTGTGTGTGTGTGTGTTGAGTGTGTGTTTGTGTATGTGCGTGTGTGTGAGTGTGTGTGTGTGTGTGTGTGTGTGTGAGAGAGAGAGAGAGAGCGAGAGAGAGAGAGAGAGAAAGAGAGAGAGAGGTCAAATGAAAGGATCTATGAGAAGTAAAGAGAAAAACTGAAGTAGTAAATAATGAGAAAAGGAACACTTTGGATGCATAGGATCTTTGCATGTTTCTTCATCCATGCCCTCAGCATGGGTTTACTCCCCTACTGCTCAATCTAACCTGAGACATAAGAGTATGCATACACAGTAACTTGTACAGTCCTATCATGACACAGACACTGCTACATGGATTCCAGGCATTCAGAGAGCCACAGAGCTGGACTGAAAGCAGTGCCCATGATCACCTTTTTTTGTATTATTTATTGATCTGTTTTATGTCCAGTTTGGTCTGAGACTGCATGACAGGGCTGTACACTTCGCTTACTTTCGTAACACATCCTAAGGTCAACCAAACCTGAGAGACTCAGACTTGCAGTGTTGGTCAGGAAATTCAAACCACTGTCTCAAAGATGCATCCATTACGTGGATAAAGGACCACACTGTGGTGTTCCACTGTTCCCAGTTAAGCCCATAGCAAACTCAACTTTGGGTAGGAGCTGATTATGGGCCGGAAAAAAAAAAAAACACACCCTTTAGTTATAAATGGCTGTGATGGGAATCAAATCCACAGCCTTCTGACTGGAAATCCATGACGCTAACAACTGTGCCACAGCAGCTGCTTCTGGAATCTGTCTTGGTTTTATGACCAGAAAGTGCCTCAGTTCATTTTCAGAAAAGCATTCTTGTGAAGAGTTTATGTCTGTGTGTTCAGGAAAACCGTACCAAGAGGAGTTTGCATGAATGTGTTCAGGAAAGCACTGCTTACATGGATCTGTCTATATTTCAGGAAAGTATTCCCAACAGGAGTTTGCATCTATGTGTCCAGGAGAGCACTGCCTACAGTTGTCTGTTTATATTTTCAGGAAAGTATTCTCAGCAGGGGTATACAACTGTATATTCAGGAACCCACTACTTGCAGAAATCTGTCTATACTATGAAGAATGTATTCCCAACAGGAGTCAGTATCGTCATTTTCAGGAAAGCATTACATACAAAAATCAGACTACATTTTCCAGAGAATATTTGCAACAGGATTTTGTGGCGATGTCTTCAGGAAAACGCTAGCTACAGGAATCCGTCTGTCTTTAAGAAAGGATGATCTATGTTTACAGGAAAGTATTACCCACAAGATGAACAAGCTGAAGGCCCCAATCTGACAACCATTGTGGAGCAGCATGTCTACCACATGAACAACTGCATGCGCACCAACGTCACCACCAAAACCATGCTGGATGTGGAATCCAAGGTGTGTGTGTGTGTGCCAGAGTATTTTTGTATATGTGCGTGTGCGTGTTTGCCTCTGCATGTGTGTGTGTGTGAGTGTGTGTGTGTGTGTGTGTGTGTGTGTGTGTGTGTGTGTAAGTAAAAAATGGGATTGAAAAAGAGAATGAGAGACAGAGAGAACCTGAAAAACTGTTAACCAAATCATTATTCTACATTTTCTTCATTCCCCAATCAAACCACTGATGTTCTCCATGGCTGATATTTTTATGTCTGTAACCATTTCAGTTCCACCATTAAAGTGGCCACATTCTGTTGTTGTGGATGATGTGTAAACATCACACACCAGTGTGCACATTTGTTTTAGGTCTGTCATCCAACTCATCTCACTCGATAAGCTACGCTTCTATGAAAGATAGCTTGGGATTTCATGTGTCTGCGTGTGTGTTTTTCTTCTTTCATTAATGCATGTGTACCTGCACAGGATTTCTGTTCAAAGCCTCATCTGAAGCACTTAGATGAAGTGGTTGGGTGAGGGGGAAGGGGGAGGGAGTCTGCACAGAAGTTGACTTAGAAGATAAAGTCATCTAATACCTAGCTCTCTCAAGCTAGCGCTGAACCAAGAATCCTGGGACCAAGAGAACAGTGCTGTATCTGCAGGGACAACCAAACCTCAGTCCATCATCAAAGTTTAAAAAGTTATAGGGTGGATTATCTATTAGTGATGAATTGAGGGTGTCTTTTGACTTTGATCTAAGAGCAGAAATAAAGTAAAGTCAAAGGGGAAAAAAAAACATTCAGTACTACAGCATAACTAAAACTATATTTTTTAACAACTATTTAGAACAAGTACCCAATAAGGAAAGCGGTTTCAGTTTGGAATGGGAACAGGATTGACTTCAAACATCAGACACAATATTTTCTTTGTTTTCTTTTTTTTTTTTGATGTTTGTGTCTTTTTTTTTTCTTATTCTTTTTGTTGAAATAACCAATAATGACCATATCAAACAGTGACTGCAGTGTTAATTACAGTGACGACAACAATGAAACAAATAACAATAGTCACACAGCAATGGTCCTCTCGACAGGACAAGGCGAGGTTCGACCACCACTTCACAGCCTTCCAGGATGTGGTGCAGGAGCTTGAGGCCTTCTGGCGGCCTACCTGCACGCCATCTTCGTCCGCAAGATGAAAAACCCAGCACGGACTGGATGTCATCACCAAGTGAGTGCATGGCGTGGGTCTGTTACTGCTGAGAAGGACATTTCTTTCTCTGTTAAAAAGCAGTGTAGGAGGTGGGGGTTTTTTTTTTTTGGGGGGGGGGGGGGAGGAGGGAGGATCGAGTTGGGGTGGGGGGAGAGAGGGATCGGGGTGGGAGCCCTAGCAGAGAATTCATGCAGACTCCTACCCAAGTTGAGTGTGGTAAGAGTTCAGATGAGAAGAGCTAGAATCACACAGCTGAGTTTCATTCTCTAAAGGGTATGTGTTGTTCAAATCGTCGGACTCTGCAACCGCACTGCATCTCTCTAACCTGGTTGATTCTGAGATACATTCTGTGAGAAAGCTTTGGGTGCAGCCATATCTTGAAGTCTCAGATTAAAATGGAACACTGTAGCATCATCATCTCTACCACAGTATTTTCAACTGACCATCATTAAAGACAAAAGTGTCAACTTTTGTAGCCCTTCTTCACCACAGTATTCTCTACTGACCATCATTAAAGACAAAAGTGTCAACTTTTGTAGCCCTTCTTCACCACAGATGATCTCAGGATTGACTGACCATCATCAAAGACAAAAGCCTCCAAGGTTTGTAGCCCTTTGTCCCTGCTGTCATGATGATCTCATGATTGACTTGCCCTCCATGTCCAGGGCTGGATGGCGAGTTTGTTTGAAGTCTGCGGCATTGCTAAGGTCTTGGTTAGAAGTGGTGGTTTTTCCTCCCTCCTCCTGGACAGAGATGCTCTCTCTAATGCTGGTTCCATGCTGAGGCAATGGTTGTCATGGGTAGGGGGGTTGGTTTGGTGGTGTCCTGCCGGAGATGGATCAGGACAGGCCCCATACAACACCACTGAAATGACTCGCAACGCTGTGGTGATCGGTTGCCTCATCACTACCTGACGTTCATAGCTCCTTGTAACTGCTGATGCTGAGACTGTGACAGCATGATTCTGGGTGTGGCTGTGTATGGGGGAGAGGGGGAGGGGGCAGAGGAAGTGTGGGGGGAGGAGGGGGGGCAGAATGAATGGCATGGGAATCATGCCACAGAATGGGTATAGAAGATTGAACAGCAAAAGAATGAAGCCGTGTGAGGAAGTTCTGAGTAATAATTAAAGGAGTAAGGAGGAGTGTTGGGGTTTTGGTTAATACTCCCCCATCCACCCACCTACCCACCTCTCGCCCCTCAGGAATCCTTTGAAAGAAAATCAACTGTTAAATACACAGTCCTAATTATTACAGATAAATCTGGTTTAAAGAAACTTATCCCTTAGCCACTATTGAGTATTTTAACAGTCCCGGGAAAAAAAAAATTAAAATTTCTGTCAATCACTAGTACCGGGAAAGTTGCTCCTTCCATCACTAGTAAGAGAGAGGGTGGAGGTGAAATTTTAACATAATTCTCATAGAGAAAATATTCCCAAGTCCTTTCCCTAGAGGACACACTGACCCACCCCCTTTAAGAAAAAAAAAAGAAGAAAAAAGAGGCAAAGAAATGTTAGAAAACTTAAAAAAAATTTTTTTGCAATGAGAGATTTGAATAGGAAAGGTCCATATTGGGAGGTACCCAGTGTACATATGAGAACGGATGAAAGGAAAAAGATAGGGATTTTTTGTGACAATATCATATGCAGTCATAGGTTTTCATCATACAGGGGTTTTGTTTTGTTGTTTGTTTTTTTTTACTTAATATATATTAATGGAAGGGTTTTTTTCATAGGTACTTCAGACTGTTGAGACTGGTAATGGCCATGAGTGTGAGCATTCGTTTTGCTCTCTTTTTTTTTTTTTTTTTTTTTTTTGAAGATGTGTGACGAATAATTTAGTAAATGATGAGAAGATTTTCTTTGTTTTTCTTTTGATTTAACTGATTTCTCTACCCCTCTAAGTATTTTTATTGTTTCTATTGGAACACGTTTTTATTCCATATTAAAAAAAAAAAGGACATAAGAAGAAAAGCAATCTGATAAAAAGTGGCCATTGAAGTTTCTTTCTCATCCCCTGTCTGTGAATTAGAAGCTCTCGTTTTCACTTTATAATGCTTTAGAATTTTCGTTTTCTTTCTTCTTTCTTTTCTTTTTCTCTTACGTTTTTTTTTTTATTTTTTGTCACTCATTGCAGCTTCAATATGGTATTACACCTACAACAAACAAACAAAAGCAAAAACACACTACTAACATGTTTATGAATTATTTCTCCGTATAGCTTTTGACTTTCCTTTGTTTATTGATGAAGGCTGAACAGATTTGAAGTGGATTGGAACTGTGTAAATTGGTGCAGCAGTTTTTATTTCCTGCTCCCATTCAGGATCAGCAGAATCAGAGAGCATTTTTTGTTATATAACTTGGCACTGGTTTTACTTCCTGGTCACCACAGAAAGCCAGTCTAGCAGTAGTTCACATGTGAGTCTCTTTCCCTCACTGCTTCAGGTTCCACCCCATCCAGACCCGGCATGGCATTCGTAACACCATCGCAGAGAAGTACGTCGAGATCTTCAACTGGTACGAGTCTGACCTGGAAGAAGTCCATCAGATCTATGAGCGTCACAAGGTGAGAATAAACTCTTTGAAACAACTGAGAGGTTGTGCTGCAACGCATTACTTGTTATGGTATTTCATAATCCTCTTGTTCACTATGTGTCTCGCTGTGTTCCTCCCTGATAGGACTTCCATGGTCGGCTTTGCAATAAACAACGTGACTGTTTGAAATTTAGGGTGCTCTTCCCTGGGGCTGCATGCTCTTACAGTATGGGGCTACCTTTTTTTTCTATTCGTTTGTTTCTTCTTTTTTATCTGTATATGTTTTTCTTGTCCTGTCAAGGCAGACTGGAATTGTGCCAGGAACATCTGTTTTGCTTTCGTGGATTCTTTTCTATGTGCAAAGTATGTACTGCATGCAGAACCTTGGATTATGAACTGCTGAAAAACTTGTTTTTGTATCATTAGTATTCGATGGTCTATCTTAAGAAAAAGAGAAAAAAATGTTCTTTGCTTGACACAGACCAGGGATCTTCGTGCAAGAAAAAAATGAAAGGTAATATTTCAAGGCCTGATGATGGTAGGGACATTGGAGTGTTAGAGATTCACCATGTCTGGAACATGGTGTAAGATGGAGCCAGTCTCTCTGCATCTGCATGGATTTTCACCTCCCCTGAACTGAATTCGATACTTTTTCTCCTGCTTGGTGGATAGAGAGGGTTTTGAAGCTGTAAAAACTGACCCCATGAGTGGTTCAAATTCATGACTGTCAGTTCCACAGCTGAGCACTTTAACCCTTCGCCTTCAAGCCCCTTTCCAGGCTAACGCATAATTCACTTGGATGATCCGCAAGATGATCATTTCAGTACATGGTTTGCTGTTTTGTGGATAGCAGATTACATGCAGCTTATTTTCTCCAGTGAGTCCAATTTGGTTCTTCTGATGTGAGTGTGTATGTGTGCACGTGCATGTGTGTGGTTGCGTGCATGGGCTAGAATTTAGGGGCCAGACAAACACTAGCACAATGAAGACATGCAATCAGATAGAGAACAAAAGATAATTCCTCTTTTTAATGATGTAGCATGAGTGTATACACGATTTACATGATTTGCCTTTAACTGTTATTTTACATGATCTTCATATAAAAAATGCATTGATACAATTTGGTCCACATGGATTCACAATGTCACTTTCACTTGCAGAGCTGACCTCAATACAATGCCATCAAAAATCTGTCTAAGCACATGAATGATGCCCAGTCTAGCAGACTTACAGGGCAATTTTACATGACTGTTTGGTCTCAACAATGCCAGAAAAGTCTTTACTATTTTAGAATGATATCATGTTGAATTAGAGTACCACTCGTGCCAGTGCTCTTCTCAAAAATAACCCGTTTCATCCCTAATGTAAGCAGAAAAAGTTCCTGGAAAGAGAAGAAGACATGATTCATCGTCATGTTTAAATCAGTTTAGTAAGCTGTCTTTATTTGTACAATTTCAAATCTTTCCTTCATTTCTTTTTTTTCATTCCTTTTCACAGCATCTTATCTGGAGGTGTGATGTTCCTGTCGTCGTCCACTTGTGACCTTTTCTTTCCGTGTCACCTGACACCTTACATGTCGCCACATATGCGCAGAAATACACTTGATGCATGCACTCTGGCAACACCTCTTTGTATGACATGGTTGACCAAACTGTTCCCCAAGACAGAATGACCATCCTGCAGATGACAAGTCAGTCACCGGTTGTTGTTTGCTCGCATCACTCTCCCCAGTTATCTTCACAAACCCAGTGTGATTTTATGACTTCGTAGGCCAAGCCGCAAGAAATGGAACTTGGTTATTATGAAATGAAATTCCCTTTCCTTTCATTGTTTATATATATTCTTTTGTTCAGCATAGTTTGTTCATATGCAAATTCCTGACATTTGTGTTGATTTTGAATTGGATCAATCCATTTTTTAAGCAACTATTCATTTGTTGCTGAGTTTCCAAGTGTATCAAAGGTGAGAAAAAAAACCGCCAAATAAATCATTTCTGTAATTTGTGTTAGTTTCTTGATTTTGATTTAATAATCTTACAGGCATTTATGTCTAACCTTACAGGCATTTATGTCTAATAGAAAAAAGTTTGTCTTGTAAATTCAGACATGTAAAAAAACAGTTTACTAAGATTTTTTTTTTCATTTATTATTTTGATGACAGAGTGATCATACCATGAATGACTGTATTTATAAGTACAGAATACATCTTTCTGGGCTGCCATCTCGACATCTCCAGGAAAGCCCTCAGACAGTCAGAAACGCTCCTCCAGTAGCTGGCGCCATCTACTGGTCTCGACAGCTGCTGAAGAGGATTGAAGACCCAATGAAGATTTTCCGAGAGAACAAGGCTATCACGCAGTTGACGGACTTTGGCCGGATCGTCAGGATCTACAATCGTCTTGCCACAGCGCTGGTGACCTTTGAGAGCCTGTGGTTCACGCAGTGGAAGAACCGCATCGAGCTGGCCCGCACTGGCCTGAGAGCCACACTGTTTGTGCACCACCCTGACAGCAAGGAGATCATGGTCAATGCCGATGAGAGGTGAGAGAAGGGGAGAGCATTGTTCATAGGATAGGGAATATTTGACTTCCTCAGTGTGAAACACGTGCAAGGGATGTCTGTGTGGCTGGAAGAGTGGTTCCTGTACTTCCGGCTTGGAAAATGAACAATGCTTGAAACAAGCTGGTGGGTTGTCAGTATTTTCTTTTCATGTCCATCTCCATGTTGAATTTGTGTAAAAGTTTCCAATGTTTGTAAGTTCATAGGGATAGTAGTTGGAGGACATGGTGGCACTACCTGGGGGGGGGGGGGGGGGGGGGGGGTTGGGGGGGTTGCGGGGAGGGGAGGGATACTGAGATGTGCAGTCTCTGCAACTGACTAGTTATTGTCATTAGTAGGGAGCTTGGTGGGTGGTGCTCTGTACATGCTTGGATGGAGCAGGTACCATTGAACTTCTCTAAGGTGACTCTGCAGCTGTGTTGAGTCTCCTCTGACAGGTTGCCTCATGATGATGCAATATTGCTTGCTTGCTGTGGACCGGCATGGTGACAGATGAGCCTGGATGTAGCTGTGTAAGAGGTGGCCAGAGTGAGCCCTGTGGGAGTTCATGTCACTGGGGAGGAGAGGGTGAGAGCGGAGTGAGAGGTAGAGAAGATGGAGATGGGCGAAAAAAAAAAGCATCAAGCAAACCAAACAGTCGTTGGAACACACATTGTCCTAGCCTGCAGGTCAGGTACAGACTTAACTGCCGTAACGAACGACTCACTTCAAATGTCCCAGGTTTGGTGTGTAGACAGTCCGAAAATAGTCTTGTGCTCCTATCCATGAAGGGAGGCAACCATTCTATTCCCATCATATTACATATGTTAAGTGCTGTGCAGTCAGACAAAAAAAAAAAAAAAAAA
Organism: Conus betulinus; assembly: GCA_016801955.1. NCBI lineage: Eukaryota > Metazoa > Mollusca > Gastropoda > Neogastropoda > Conidae > Conus > Conus betulinus. Next base: position 502,792 of record JADBJO010000657.1, on the reverse strand, counting down.
AAAAAAAACGGATTCAGAACAGGTGAGGGAAAGGAGATGGAATAGGGAGAGGAGCAAAGGGTCTGGAGATTGAGGTTGAGGAGAGTGTGTTGGAAAAAGGGAGTTGGGGAACAGGGGGAAGGAGACGGTAATAACAGGCACCACGCACTGCAGAGCAAATGAGGAACTGTAGGTGATTTCTGTATCAGCTTAGCTGCCAGAACTATATTACTTTTTTTTTTTTCATTTTTGCATCTCTTCCCCCTCCCCAGTCCACTCCATCCCTGCCCTTCCCACACTGTCCACCCTTATGTTGTAATAATGAGGAAACTAGAACGGGTAGCGGGGGAGGAATGGCACCAAGAGAACACGGAAGACAGCCCCCACCCTTCCACCTCTTTTTCTTCTTCCAACGGGAAGAGAAAAAAGAAAAAGATGATGAATGCCATTTTTTTTTTTTTTTTTTTTTTTTTTTCAACAGAGTCCTGGAGCTGATCCACGAAGCCAAGTGGCTGACCAGGCTGGACATCGCCATCCCGGAATCGGCCCAGAGCGTCCTGGACCAGGAGGGCCGCTTCAAGAAGTACCGGGCCCACCTGGAGTTGGTGCTGTCGGAGTACCGCCAGGTGTGCAAGCAGGTGCCCAAGTCCCTGCAGCCGCTCTTCACCCCGCACATCATGCACGTGCAGCAGCAGCTGCAGCCGGGGCTCAGCACGCTGGCCTGGAACAGCATGAACATCGGTGAGCATGGGGTTGAAGGTGGAGGTCTCTAGGTGGAAGACTGATGAATTGATGAATTAAACAAAAACTCATAAAGATGGAAACACACACACACACACGCACACACACACTCGCACACACACACACACACACACACACACACACACACACACACACACACACACACACACACACAAGCAAACAAACAAGAACCCAAAAAGAACAAAAACAAGCAAAGAAAAAAAAAGCCAAGCACAAGTAATATCTGACATGGGATATGATTTCCTGTTTTAACTTCATTCCTCTTAAGTTGCGTCTTTTTATGTTCATTTCTAAGGCTGCCTTTCTTTTAAAAAGTTTGAGGTGTTCATGAGCTGGATAAACAAGGTTAACTCCATAGTCATTCCAAAACAAGGTATGCTGAGAAAGATCAGAAAATGATGATGAAATGATAACAGCATGAAATTGTATGTGTGCATGTGCATGTGTGTGTATGTGTGTTTGTGTGTGTGTGTGTGTGTGTGTGTGTGTGTGTGTGTGTGTGTGTGTGTGTGTGTGTGTGTCCTCTGTGTGTGTGTGTGTGTGTGTATGTGTGTGTATGTGTTTGTGTGTTGTGTGTGTGTGTGTGTGTGTGTGTGTGTGTGTGTGTGTGTGTGCATGTGTGTGTGTTGCAGATGCCTTCTTGCATCAGATCCACTCAGCCACGGACAAGCTGAAGCGTATGGGCCAGCAAGTGAAGGAGCTGATGGACAAGCAGGTGTACGGCACCATCCAGACCATCTCCAACTTCTGCCTGTACAATCTGGACCTCGCCTTCTCCCGGACATGGGTCAGTCCACACACATCCAATACATCATCGCATGCCATGAACAGGGCTCCCACATTTCCATGACTTTCATTGATTTAGTAAAATGTGAAAATGCGAAACTGCAGTGGGGGAAATCAGATGAAAAAATTCAGTTGAGAGAGAAAAAAAAAGTGATTCCACAGAGTGTTGGCAGTGTTTTAGGTGTGCAAGCAGACAACGCTAATGTTATGAAATCTCATGTACATGTACAGTCGCCGTTTTGCCTGCCCAGTTAAAGGCAAGATGATATCAAACTGCTGGTGTTCATGGGCAAGACGCTGCAGCAGTGGAAGAGACCCACAAATGCTGAATGAACTGGTGATCCTGGTCATAGCTGAACCAAAACATGGGGGTGTGAAAGAGGAATGAAGAGAGGGGTATGTCATCCTTACCAGCAGCTCGAACGCCTCGCTTATGGTTTACGGGGAAAAAATAAGAGTTTTTTTGAAGCCTTCCACAGAGGCTGATGTAATAGCCACTATTTGTACTTGTAGGGAAAAAGCAGTTGTTTTTTTTTTTCCTGTAGGAAGGAGGCAGGTCAGCTGGTGGGATTGTCAGGTTGTTGTTGGTCAGTTTAGAGTTAACTGTAAGGGACATTAATGGCAATCTGTCCCTGAAGGAACAAGAAGAAGGTAGCCAACCTATCACCTCTCGTCTTTGAGTAGACTCCCATACAACTGCATGTACATGTCCTCAGTGATGTCTGGCCATGCCGTTTGTCCGCCCAACAGACAGCACAGAAGGATTCCATCTAGCAAACAAAGGACCAGCCTACCAAAGCTCTGTTATTCCGATCTCATCTCCCCTTCTTCTTTTTCTTCCTTTCCACGACAAACATCATTTTGCTGATGATTTTGTCATATTCAGGGAGATTGCCGAAGATTTGCGCGGTTCTTAGGATTTGGGTTGGAAAAAAAAAAAAAAAAAAAAAAAAAAAAAAACAGGGGGGGAGGGGGAATTTTAGGGAATAGTGGTCAGGAGGAGGGTAAGGGGGAGGGGGAGTGTTTGGGTGGCGGGGAAGTGGGGGGGGGGGGGGGGATGGTTGTTTCAGGTTCTACAGATGGGAGGCCAGCCTGGACTTGAAACAGTCCAGTGACTCAGCTGTCACAACCTCCTGAGGCAACTTGCTCCATTCTGGTATGGTTCTTGGAAAGAACGTCATCTGCCTGTACCGCGTCGTGCATGTGGGAATGTTGTAGCTCAGGTCGTTGTTGATCCTAGAGCTCAGCCTGCTATCAGATGGTTTGGGCAGGTACATGGAGTCCTAATGGAGATGAGTCCGTGATGATGGAATTTATAAAACATCTCCAAGCGAGCTTTTTTACGACGCTGTTGTAGGAAAGGCCAATTAAGAGAGTCAAGGATGGAGTCCGACGCATGATGTTTGGGCGATGGCGATTTGACACCCATCTTGCTGCTCTTTGTTGGATCTTCTCGAGGGCCTCAATCTCGTTTGCAGTGTAGGGATCCCAAACGGTGGCTGCGTACTCAAGAAGCGGGCGAACAAGGACTTTATACGCAGTTTCCTTTGTTTTCTTGTTGCCGATCTTGAGGTTGCGCCGGACAAAGCCTAGGGTCTTGCTCGCTTTCTTCGTGATGGAATCGATGTGAGATTCCCACTGCATGTTGTCCTGGATGTTGACACCAAAGGTCAAGTATTGGTCATTTCCAGACAGAATCATCTAATGGTTCTCAGTGGTCACCCAAGAGCTGGCTTGGACAGGCCTGACCATTCCATGATCTGGCGCTCCCATCTCTTCTCAGTCTGCCTGGCACTACACCCTGCAGGGGTTTTTTTTCCCCCGACTGGCTGTTCTTGAAACGTGTTTGTTCCATTAAGGCTCTGTTGCACATCTTCACCAAAACTAGATGATAAAGATTCTTCGAAGATTGTCATCCACTTTATCTTATTTATACAAACACCCACATAATGCAGTCCGCTCATCTTGTTTTTGATTGTGATAGCAATAGTTGTGTTTCTGATCAAGTGCAGATTCCATAAGTTAGCTCCCTTTTCAACTTTTCCTTCTGTGTTCTATTTCGTGGATGTACAGCACAGCGTGGAGTTGGACTGATGAAGGCCATACATATATTTCTGATCACAAGGGAAGAAATAAAAAAAAAGATGTGTACGCCTTTACTCAGTGATACTGTTTTTTTCTCTCTCTCTCGCAGCCTCCATCTGAGTTTCGAGAGATGATGATGGAGAGCGTTGAAGAGCGATCTGAGCTGCTCAAGGACTACGTGTCCACTGTTCTGGAGGGGCTGCAGAGTGTAGCGAATCTGCTGTCCATCAGAAAGGTAATGGCCGCGTCTTGCTGCTATTTTTTATACTGACTATTCCTTGTTCTCTACATCACAGAGTTAGGTACCTAGAACTGTCTTTGACCCGCTTGACAGCTAATAAACAATACGGCTTTATGCAGAATTTCACAAAGTGATCTCTCTCTCTCTCTCTCTCTCTCTCTCTCTCTCTCTCCCTCTCTCTCTCTCATCCATTTGTCTGCCTCTCTCTGCATCTTCCTGTCTGCTATATCATATATTTGTGAAATAGCTTTCTGTACTTTGCACCTGAGTAACCACTGCTTTAGATGGAAGCATTCAGCTTCTTGAATTCCGAAAATATTTCAGTCACTTGGATAATAAAAAAAAAATTAAAAAAAAGTAAGATGTTTTAATCAAATATTGGTCTGATTTAAACAGCAAGTAAACAGTGAAAAGCCTAGATGAAGAAGGATTAAGGCATTTCTCTCCGCAGTTTTATTGACGACACATTAGATTTTCTAATGGTTTTAATGATAGGTATGTACACAACGTCAGAAATTTAATTTCTAACTTTTGTTTATTTACAGCATTGCTGATACCAGGTGGGATGTATTCTTGAAACACTTTTCACTGATTTACTCGAAAACATACACACAGACTTTGGCACAGTGCCTTTTGGGCATGTCTTCAACACTTGAATGCATGGATTTCACCTGTTCAGATTTCTTCTTCAGACCTACAAAGGAATGCTCAATGATGATTTTCTGTCTTGATGTTTTTTTTTTTTCCATTTAGTTTTATTTATTACTGAAAAAGTGTTCACCTTTTTTTTTAGAAGATGAATCGGAAAAATTGTGCACAGTTAGGCTTTGTACTTTGAGAATGTAAATTTTCTTCTTTTTTACAGTTTCTGTGTTTCACTATGTTTCTGTGTTTTTCTTCTTCATTTCTTTGCTTTCTGAGTTATCAGCATTCTATTTCATTGCTTGATCTGCTTTTTTTTTTCCTCTCCAAATTGCTTATTTCAAAACTAAACAGTACATTCATGCTGTGCACTTTTGTTTTATCTTCCCTTGCTCTTTACATTTTATTTCTTTATGATGGAAAAGTTAAGCTTAGTTTTTCTGCTTCCAGATACACATACAATGTAAATGTACAAGATAGATTTTCAGTGAAAGTATCTGTGAGCAGAGACAAGATTTTTAAAGCCAGTGTGTAAGGCTAATGGAACAGGATGGTGCAGCTAGCATTTGTTTCAGTTGAGCTTTAATAATAATAATAATGTATACTTACATAGCACCTATTCTCGGCTAGAGACCAAGCTCTAAGCGCTTTACAATCAACACTCGTTTACAGTAAATACACAACGGGCTGCCTACCTGGGTAGTGCCGACTGAAGAGCTGCCAGCTGGTGCTTCATTCAATCGTTTCCCGTGTCATGCAGTCAGTATCGTTCAATATCGGTCACTCGTTTTCCTTACTTCCTTCATTCTTTCCATTTCTCACGCAGGGTGCATGTTATGTATAACGTGTCATCCATACCAACGGCCAAAACTGGCCTACTCTTCTGAAAGTTGGTGATGGGATTTTACGTGTGCAAGATGTTATGCGTGCATTCACACTCAGAACCTCAGTTTATAGTCTCATTCGAAGGACTGTATGGGAAATGGAGTCAGAACCAATGTTAACTCTGAGGGAAAAATCCCCCTGTACCGAAACGCCCCGGCGGAGGTTCAAACCCGCAACCCCAGGATCACCAAGATTACGAGTCCGGCGCTTTACCAGCTGAGCTACGGCTCCCAAGTGTTTAGTAGTCCAAGTGTTTAGTAAATAGTATACTAGCTGGACAATCTCAATTGCCAGGAGATACATAGCCTGTAAACTTCAATTTCATATCATTTTTTCTTGCTGAGTTTTGTGTTAAGTGTAACCATGTTGTGATTTTTCCTGCCTTCAAGTTATCAATTTGTGACACGGTTAAATCAGATTTGTTGAAAAGTTAATGTTTCAAAACATCTTTGCTCTTTTTTTTTTCATGTGTGAAGAAATGTTTCTTTCAGAGTTCAAAGAAGGTATGTACAACTAGCTATGGCTGTGACGGTCCTGAGTAGCAAATTGTCAGCAGAGGCATAGAGGAGCAGTGTAACAGCATGCCAGTTTCTGCAGATTTTTTTTCCCCTTAATTATCCATCTTGACATATTTTTCTATTGAAAACGAAAAAAAAAGGGATGAAAATAAAGATCATTAAGCACAAGAAAAGGAACAGAAGAAGATAAACTTTTCAAAGCAAAAGTGGTTTTCCTCGATTAAGTGAATGCATTTGCTTTGAGTCTAGTGCAGAAGATGAACGTAGAAGCAGTCGTCAATAATTCCACCACTGCCAGGTAGTTTCTTATGCTCACTGTTCCCAGTTTTAATGGAACACCACCCCCAGCCCCCAACCTCCTCCCTCTTTCCCCGCCCTTTTTCTCCTCTCCTCTCGGGACAGTTGGCATGCTGTGAAGTAGGGAGTTTGCGTTCTTCTCAGTAGTCAGCTTGTTGTACAATGCCCAGGCAAGTAGATTCTGCATGCATGTACGTGTCTGTAAACCTGTGTTGCTGTCCGCTCCCTTCCTCACAGGAGTACAGCATTTCGCTGCGCAGCGTGGTCAACGCTAGGTCGGCCATCCAGTCAAAGCTGCGTCAGCCGAAGAACAAAGTGACTGACAAGTTTTCTGCCAAATCTGTATGCTTCAAGCTTCTGCAGGCTTTTGTTCTGTTTGTTTGTTGTTCCTACCACTGGCACTGGGTGTTTTGCTTGTTGTGGCTGTTGCTTTGTGCAGCGCACTGATTTGACTGTTAAGTTGTTTTACCATTTTGTGGATTGTTTGATTGAACAGGAGATTTTTGCTCTTTTCTTTTAAAGATGGTGTCGGTCATAGACATGGCAGAGGGATAAAGAGAGTAGTAGAGAATGAGATGAAATGGAAGAAAGAGAGAGTCAGACAGACAGAGGTAGAGACACACAGACGGAGGCAGAACACACACAGAATACACATAGAACACACACACACACACACACACACACACACACACACACACGCTCACACTCACACGCACACACACACACACACACACACACACACACACACACACACACACAACCAAGCTACAAGAAAAGTGCTTCTTTTTCATATGCACGTTGCTGTGTGTTTGAAGTGTGTTACATGTATAACCCTAAAAGACAAGAAAGAAACAGCTCATAAATTAATCCCCTGACTGATAATACCGAAGATATTCATCAGTTAGTCACTCTGGAACATACTCGTAATGGGATGAAAGCAGAGAGACCAAGACATGAGGCATCACCATTTTAGTCATTGCTTTTTTTCTGCAGGGATAAACATGTATGCTACTTGGTGGAACACTGTAACATGCTTGTGATGGGATGGAGATCGTACTGAGATTCAGTTTTTCCCCACTAATTGTTCTGTTTCTTCCAACATTCAGTGGTAGATCATTAGGGTACTGCACTGGAGAACTGTCACCAGATCCCTTCAGTTGTTTTGGTTGGGTGCCATGGCCTGGATTTCTTCAGCAGATGCTTTCCTTCCTCGTCCACTCTGAAATGTTGACAATACACTGGACTTTTTTTGTTTCTTCTGTCTTCTCTTCTCTCTGCTGGTTCCTTCAACAGATCTTTGGGGGATCATGTAAGCAAATCTTCATATGGTCTGATCTGTACTTGATTTTTTGACACAAATGTAGGTAGGGTCTGTGTGACTGTTGTGCATGGCCCGGTTGGAGCCCCACAAAAGAATAAAAAAAAAAAAAAAAAATGTTCATCAGTAGTATGATATTTGTATGGTGATGTTTAGCACCTTGTGGTAACGCCTCATTTCCAGTGACTTGGATCCTTTTTCCCAGATCCACTCTGAGGGTCCATGTCTCATGCATGCAAGAAGATGGAGTATATCAGTATATGTAAGAGCCTGCAATGGCATAATCATGAAAGGCACGATCAGGCTCTTGTATGCACTCTCTTCATAGCATGTAATTCATCCATATTGGAAGAATTCTGTCAGTTTTTCACACGTAAAATAAAGGAAACAGCTTTTTTAAAAAAATTGCTTCTAGTTTTCTGCAAATTCATGGATTCAGAAAAACGTTAAAATGACAAACCAAGAAAAAAAAAAATCAGAAGAAAAGGGAAGAAAGTTCTGGAGGTGTGGGAATAGGGGAGAAAAAAAGAGGCATCTGAATCTACTGATCATCGGCTGCATTTTCAGTGTGCTAACAGGCAACACAGATGTCACAAGGTCTGTGTAAACTTCTGTACAAGAGCTGACAGTAACCATTTGTATGTCAGGGTAAGGGCAAAAAGGATGTCACATTCTAACATTTTGCATCGGCAAGAAGCCGCTAAAATAAAAGAGACTGACAAAAGCTGTAGGAAATTGTGATGCTGGTTGTGCCTGGACCATACAGTGGACAACTCACGAACTGGTGTTCAGAAATGCATCAGGTTGCGCTGTTCTGAATGCATATGTTTACATTGTTCTAGGGAGCGAGAGGGAGGGTGGCATGCCACAGACCACCTTTACTTCCACCCTTAGAACTCCCTTGAATTTCAGGGATTGTTTTTTTTTCTTTTCTTCCTTGGGAACCCTGAGTTTTATCTGTAACAGGCTTTCTGCAGTTCCACGGAAACCTCTGAGTCTAATAATCATACAGTGTTGATTGGTGCAGAAATTGACCATCTACACTGAGCCTTTCTCGGGCAGTTTTTCTACAGTGGTACTGAAAAGGTTAACTTGATACAGACTTCAAATTTGTCCACAGAGATTTGCTTTCATTCAGATTCAGAAATCAAAAGGTTAAAGAGACACAGCCAGAAGGATGGTGGTTTTTTAAATTGTTATTTAGCTATTTGAAAAAAGGAAATGACAAGGCTGATGTATGTAAATTTTAACAAGTGGTGATCTCAGTATTTGTGTGTGTGCTGTTTTTTTTTTTTTTTTTTTTTTTTTTTTTTTTTTAAATGCATCCAGTATTTGGATTTGGGTTCTTTTGTTGTGTGTTTTATTTGTGTGTGTAAATTGTGTATTATATGTATAAGATAATGAATTTTATAGTAGACAAAAGCTGACATATTTTGTTGATGATTTATAGACATAACAGATTGAAAAAAAAAAAACATTTATTTATTGTTCTTTTGTTTTTATTTAGTCATAATTTTGGTATTGGTTGACTGAACTTGAGATAGTGACAATTAAAACCTTCTTCATCACTGATTATATCACTTACATAACTGGGATATTTTCAGTCAAGCATTGTGTTAGGATTTTTTGTTGTTGCTGTTTTTTTTTTTTCTAAGAGCTAAACAGTATTAACTGAAATATTGACATATTTGTGTGGCATATTGAAAAGGGAGGGAGGGGAGGGGGGGGCGAGATGGGGGAAGCAGTATATAAAACTACAGCAAACAGAGTGACATGCATTAATGTTGTATCCAATTTCTATTTTTAGGGAGGGGAGAGGGAAAGGGGGGGAATCAGGTGGAATTTCGAAACTGATCAAAAATGAAGGGAAGAGGCAAAATCAGAGGTGTGTTTGCATTGTATCCCTTATTAATGCATGTTTTGGTGTATAAAGCTGTGTAAAAATTAGGGAGGGAGAGAAAAGGGGGTGGGGGACAGATGATAAAAAACCACAATAATTTTCTTTAATAAAGAACTGGTCAAATAGCAACCAGGGCAGGAAGACGAGTATGTGAAGGGTGGGCGGGGGAGGTGGCGTGTGAGGGAAAGGGGATGCAGGGGGAGGTGAGAGGGGTGGAGCAAAGCAGCATACAAAAACCAAAACCAAGCAAAACAAAAGAATTATCTGAAACTAAAAAAAAGAAAGAAAACAGAAGGAAAATGGCATAGACACTTGCTTTCTGACATTTACAAAGATCAGTCTGTGGAGATGAAATCATTGTTGCATGCTTTCAGTATTCTTTCTGTATAAAATGTGTTCATACATACAGAAGTTACCCCTGTTTCTGTGTTCCTCCTGTAGGACATTGGGAGTGGGTAGTGGGCTGGGAGAAGGGAACAGGTTGGGACTTTTGAAGGACAGCTAATGATATGTTGATGTATTTCTGTATCAAAACAAATTCGTGTATGGTCTAAAATGTTCAAGTTTCTTTTCTTGTCATTTAAAAAAAAAAATAATGATCATACATGTTTTGTGATGTAAAATGGATGCAGTTTTTAACAGGGAGAGTTATCAAGTAACGAACCATACACAGTGTGTTTGAGCTTTGCATGATACACATGAAATAACACGGTGTTACGTGCCCATCCATTATGTGTTCCCACATGTTGGTTGGTTGTGTGATTATACATGATTATTAGTGTTTCCAGATGTGTGTTGTGGAAAAAGGAGATGTAGCAGTATTTTGATGTTTTGCTTTGTGTTTTGTTTTTTTTTTTTTTCAAGCAGCCTGAATAGTTTAGTGAATAATAATTTGACCAATCTCTTTGATTTCATTTCAATGATAAACATAAGACCTGCAAGTATTTCTGTATAAACATGTAAAAATAGAATATGCATACACATGTATATGAAGATATAGAAGTACAATTTCTCTCTCTCTCTCTCTCTCTCTCTCTCTCTCTCTCTCTCTCTCTCTCTCTCTCTCTTTTTTCATGCCCTAAAGTGAAATGAAGTTTCAGTTAGCAGTATGCTTTTTGTTTACTGCTAAGCTGATAAAAAAAAAAAGAGACCGTGACTAATAAGCATACTAGTGTAATACAAAACTGTTTCTCCCCACATTGATGTTTTTACATAATGTAACTCTGTATCAGTGTATGTATATTTTTTTCCTGTTTTCGTGACAACATGATTTAAGAGTCCGTATTGACAAAATGTTTTGTAGACTGTCACATGTTTCAGGCGAAACAAGACCCTATGTGACAATTACTTAACAAAGGAAAAAAAAAAGCCTTTCACATATTCATTACAGAACACCTGCCAGTGCTTAGCATATTCATCACAGAATGCCAGCCTGTTCTTGAAAAGCTGTGTTCATTGCAGACTTTGTGTAGTATGCCAGTTATTAAGTCAAAACCCTTTGTCACAAAATTAGCTCCAATTATGATCTGGTATGCCAGCCATTTGCAGGAAACCTATGTCACTCATTTCATCCAGAATGTGCGATTCAAGTTTTTGCCAGGCTGATTTACTGTATCATGTTTTGTGTAGAACAGGTACTATAAATTTTCACTGCAACAATATATGTTTGTTCATTTGTTTGTTTGTTTGTTGTATTTATTTGTTCGTTTAGTGTTGACTGATGCTTTTACTTAACTGAATAACTGCCATTCTTTTTCACACTTGTGTGCAAAATGTGTGACATTGGTTGTTTTTTTTTTTTTTTTTTTTTTTTTTCATCTCTCATGATGACTGGTATATCAGGTCTGTTTTAGTACTGATTTCTGACATAGTTTCCATTTAATACTATCCGCAAACTCAGTCATATTTTATGCTGAATGAATGTGTCATGCTATCACATGTTTTGTTTTGTTCTGATTATGGAGGGGTTGTGTGCTGTAGGCGGACACAGCCCGGATGGGCAAGGAGAAGAAGATGACAATCATCCTCGATGACGATGAGATGGAGAAGGAGAAGATGCTGGCCAACAAGGAGGAGGAGCTTGTCATGGACCTCATCAGTGAGTGGGAAGGGAGGAGGGAATGGTGGTGGAGAGGGAGGGGGGGGGGGGAAAAGAGGATGAGGATGAGGATAACACTGGGACCTTTCTTGTTTTCCTGCCAAAGCTTGAAGCTTTTTTTTTTCTGTTACTTTTTGTTGTTGTCATTGTTTTGGAAGCACTTTCAAAGAGCTTTTGATCGGTTTGTTTGTGTGGAAGAGTGGAGGAACGAGGGTCCGGAATCTTGTATCCTCTTTCCTGCTACACAAACCACACATGTAGTCTCTACCCTCCTGCACATACATGCACGAGCATACATGAGCCAGCTGTGCATATTCCTGCACTCATAATCACACACACACACACTCGCACACACACATGCACATGCATGCATTCATGTAAGCACGCATGCACACACCCATGCAGGTTCACGCGCATATGTATGCACACACACACACACCACACATATGCACGTACGCACGCACGCACGCACACACACACACACATATACACAACCACATTTTGTCTGCTCCAGGTCACTACAAAGACCAGGTCTACGAAGCTGTTCTCATGTGCACCACTCGTTCCCTTGCTGCCCTGTCCGAAGCGGCCGGCTGCCAGGGTGAGGTTGTCCGAGCCTTATCCCCCTTGACCCCACAGAATGAGGGCCCCAGCACCAATGGCATGGAACCAGTCCTGGAGCGAGGCCAGCAGTCCCTCGCCGCGCATGGACAGCCGATCAGACTCTGCTCGCAGTCACCTGATGTCAGCGCAGTCGGACCGACCCATCAGCAACATCTCCAACTTGTCAGACGCCACCTGGTCATTGGAAACAAAGCCTTTGGAGCCTACCTACTTGCAGTGAGTTTCTTTTTCCGCATGAGAACAGTTGTGTTGATCATGAAATATAGATCAGAACATCAGGTCGCCAGCGCCGCCAGCAATATTTTCAAATGAAAATTGAAATGGCATGTCACATACCAAATTTATACGGAAGCTGTTGCATATCTGTTAATGTTAGTGCTAAGGTGGGAATTAGTTCTTCACTCTCTCGCTTGGTCTTTGCGAAGCATCAAAAGGCAGAAAAACTGTGCCTGCCCAGCCAAAAAACACAATTCATTCCAAGATGTAAACGAACAGCTTTTGATTGATTTGGGATGAAAAGTGTTGAGAGTAATCTCCAGGACACAAGAAAGAATAAAGTAGCATCTCTTTGCTTTTTGGCAAATGTCAGGTGAATACATGCAGCTGTTGTTGTACATGCCACTGGCAGTGAGGAAAAGGCCGCTAAAGACAAAGCTGAGACTGGCAGTGTATCAAATTGGTCAATGAGACCAAAAGCATGGACATGTTTGAGAGTGAATCAAACTTTACAGTTAGCAGATGTAATGATAAGAGGTGCCAATATCCTCTCTCTTTCTTTCTCTCTCTGTCTCTCTGTCTCTCTCTCTCTCTCTCACACACACACACACACACACACACACACACACACACACACACACACACACACACACACACACATACATGTGCTTATGCATGCATATACATACACATAGATACACAAACACACACACACACACACACACCACACACACACACACACACACACACACACACACACACACACACACACACACACACACACACACGAACACACACACACACACACACACATATACACACAGACACACACACTCATCAACACACGCATGCATACACACACACACACACACACACACACACACACACACACACACACACACACACACACACACACATACACATGTACGCACATGCATGTGCTCATGCATGCATGCATACACATACACACATACACACACACACACACACACACACACACACACACACACACACACACACACATACACAGACACACAACACACACACACACGTACACACACACACAGGTTACAGCACACACACACACACACACACACACACACACCATGATAAATAGTCACCACGTACACAGTGTCCACAAGGTTATAGCAAAATTCATGGCACTTACTGCTAATGAAGATAAAAACTGCATGAGAGTTGTGAAATTTGTTTCATGCCTTTGTTTTTCGTCTCTGTACTTTAGGCTGCCAGGGGATGTGTGTCTGTTGGTGACTGAAAAAAATCTGAAGCTCTGATAGGGGATGAAAATGGCTGTCCCACAGAAATGAAATAATTGTAGAAAAGGGAGTAAAGATGGAGTTAAATGAGCACCCCCCCCCCCCCCCCCCCCCCCGAAAAAAAGTGAAATTTGACTGTCTCAGACAGCGTGCCTTATTCATATGCCATCTAAATTTCTCTTCATGATTTCAGTAACCTCTGCGTGCAATCGTACGTGTGTCTGCATATGTGCATTTTATGTATCAATGTGTCTGTGAAGGTTTGAGATTCAGGTGAAGTTCAGCATCCCCAACATCATCGTGGAGCCCACGCTGGACATCTGCCAGAAAGTGATCGTTGATGTCACCAATGCCATCCTGGAAGCCAACAGCGGTGAGTCGTCTCCACCCTCTTCTCTGTACTGTGTGTCCTGTATTGTCTGCTTTTGTTGTTGGTTTTTTGTGTTTGAATCACTCGATGCTTCCTTGTCCAACTGGAGGTTTTTTTGCCTTGATTGCAATGGTCAACGTGGGAGAATGCACTCCAAAGAAGTCTGACTTTGGATCTAAACCAAATCATACATAGTTCATAGCATATCTGTTAAGTGTGTGTTTTTTTTTCAGCATTGACATATTTGTAATGTTCCTTTACAAATATTAATTAAAAAAAAAAAAAAATTGTGAAAAATGCCCTGTCTCACAATGTCAAAGGAAGTGAAAAAAAAAATCCTGGATCCCCCCCTCACCAAAATTTAATGGGTTTGTTCTGTGGCTGCATTCTATCTTTCCACTAAGTTTCATTCTGTTACTGCTGAAAGAAACCAGCACGTAGGGGTGAAAACATGCCTTCCTTGACAGAAGTGAAAAGGGTTACTAGCCTTTCAAACAGTGAGACAGGATTACTGGCCTTTCTTTTTCTTTCTTTCTTTCTTTCTGCGTACGCAGGCTGATACTCCTGCAGAGACTGCCTGTATAGACAGGCAGTGGAGTTTTGTGTGTATGACCATTTTTTATCCCGCCATTAAGGCAGCCATACTCCATCTTCGGGGATGGTGCATGCAATGTGTAACGTGTCATCCATACCAACGGCTAAACTGGCCTTCTCTTCTGAAAGTTGGTGATGGGATTTTACGTGTGTGCAAGATGTTGTGTGTGCGTTCACACATGGAACCTCGGTTTATAGTCTCATTCGAAGGACTGTATGGGGAATGGAGTCAGAACCAATGTTAACTCTGAGGGAAAAAAATCCCCCTGTGCCAAAATTTGAACCCGCAGTGCCAGGATCACAAGTCCGGCGCTCTACCAACTGAGCTATTCCAGCCCCCACTGGCCTTTCAAAAAGTGAGACAAGGTACTGGCCTTTCAGTTAGTGATACAAGGTTACTCGCCTTTCAAATAGTAAGACAAGGATATTGGCCTTTCAAACAGGCAGACAGGGTTACTGGCCTTTCAGACAGTAGGACAGGGTTACTGTCATTTCAAAGAGTAAGACAGGGTTACTGGCCTTTCACAAAGGCAGACTGAATTACTGCCCTTTCAAAAAGTCAGACAGGGTTACTGGCCTTTTAAAAAGGTAGACAGGGTTACTGGCCTTTTAACAGGCAGACAGGGTTACTACTGGTCTTGCAAACAGTAGAAAACAGGGTTACTGGCCTTTGAGAAAGTGAGACGTGATTGCTGGCCTTTCAAACAGGCAGACTGGATTACTGGCCTTTCAAAGTAGGACAGGGTTACTGGCCTTTCAAAGAGTAGGACAGGGTTACTGGCCTTTCAAACAGTAGGACAGGGTTTACTGGCCTTTCAAACAGTAGGACAGGGTTACTGGCCTTTCAAACAGTAGGACAGGGTTACTGGCCTTTCAAACAGGCAGACTGGATTACTGGGCCTTTCAAAGAGTAGGACAGGGTTACTGGCCTTTCAAAGAGTAGGACAGGGTTACTGGCCTTTCAAACAGGCAGACTGGATTACTGGCCTTTCAAAGAGTAGGACAGGGTTACTGGCCTTTCAAAGAGTAGGACAGGGTTACTGGCCTTTCAAACAGGCAGACTGGGTTACTGGCCTTTGGCCTTTCAAAGTAGGACAGGGTTACTGGCCTTTCAAACAGGCAGACAGGGTTACTGGCCTTTCAGAGAGTAGGACAGGGTTACTGGCCTTTCAAAGAGTAGGACAGGGTTACTGGCCTTTCAAAGAGTAGGACAGGGTTACTGGCCTTTCAAAACAGTAGGACAGGGTTACTGGCCTTTCAAAGCAGTAGACAGGGTTTCTGGCCTTTCAAAGAGTAGGACAGGGTTGCTGGCCTTTCAAACAGTAGGACAGGGTTACTGGCTTTTCAAGCAGTAGGACAGGGTTTCTGGCCTTTCAAGAGTAGGACAGGGTTGCTGGCCTTTCAAAAGTAGTAGGACAGGGTTACTGGCCTTTCAAACAGGCAGACTGGGTTACTGGCCTTTCAAAGAGTAGGACAGGGTTGCTGGCCTTTTTCAAACAGTAGGACAGGGTTACTGGCCTTTCAAACAGGCAGACTGGATTACTGGCCTTTCAAAGAGTAGGACAGGGTTACTGGCCTTTCAAAGAGTAGGACAGGGTTACTGGCCTTTCAAACAGTAGGACAGGGTTGCTGGCCTTTCAAACAGTAGGACAGGGTTTACTGGCCTTTCAAACAGTAGGAGGACAGGGTTACTGGCTTTTCAAGCAAGCAGACAGGGTTACTGGCCTTTTCAAAGAGTAGGACAGGGTTGCTGGCCTTTCAAACAGTAGGACAGGGTTACTGGCTTTTCAAAGCAAGCAGACAGAGTTACTGGCCTTTCAAACAGTAGGACAGGGTTGCTGGCCTTTCAAACAGTAGGACAGGGTTACTGGCC
>JADBJO010000657.1:418827-483827 GCA_016801955.1 Conus betulinus | reverse complement strand
CTATCAGTATTCTTTCTGCTTTTAGCAGTTATGTTGCTTATAAAGGAGATTCTGTACAATAAATCTTAAATAAATGTCAGCGAACCGCCCAGAGAAACGTGGACAAACGAGTCACACGACAACACACAACGCGTTTCGACCTCTTGGGTCTTCCTCAGGTGAAATAAAGACAGACAAAATAACGAAAATGCACTTAGCTTTGATCGCTTCAGATTGCTTCTGAGTTCAGCGCAAGGAAGGCGTACAATAGTTTGATCAGTTCTGTCTGGATATAATCAACAAAAAGACCCACATCAGACAACAACATCATTTAAGAGACCACAATGTTGAATCAGCTGTAAACGAATTTATGATCTTTTGATAAGCACTCTGATGATTTTTTTTTCCAGTTAACTTGTGGAAAGACCAACAAAAACGCAAACACACATTGACAGGACTTAGAACAATAGCCTGCTCTATGATGCTTCACTTGGACGCAGGTGTATACCTTGTTGCGACCATCCTGATTATGACTTCATCCCTGGTGTGAGCTGAGTGAAAATGACCAACCTACGTCTTTCTATAACTTCACTCTATACCACGACCACCTCTCGGACTTGACATATGATCAACCAGTCTTGGTCTGTTACGACTTTGCACAAAATATGGCCAACAAGTGACAAAAAAAAATGCAACAAAAATAGTAGTGGTTGGCCAGGTGGCTAAAGATCTACCTCCAAAGTCAACACGGCTCAGAGTTAATTCCCTTGGTGCAATTTCACACCTTCCATCAACAAATTGTCAGACAAAATGTCATCATCACATGAAAAAAAAAAGGTGCTGATCTTAAAAGAGTGAATAAAGATAATTAGAAAAATTTGTGAAAGGGGAAAGTGTAATTTCACACATCAAATCGTTGAAGGTAGACAAGATGCAGATTCAAAATATTGTTAAAGGTAAAGAATAAGTTTCAGCCAGGTGGGACAGTGGAGGCCTATGGGACAGGAAAGTTGTCAAACTTTACAGAACAGTGCATACTGATATTGGTGAAATGGCTTGCGAGTAGTGTTTTGAAGCCAGATGAAGAAATATTCCTGTAACAGCAACACAAACTTTAGTGGACTTACTGTACATATACGATGTATCTAGTGAACTGATGTTTGACAGTTTCATCAGCCTTTGGATGGTTGGTTATGAATATGTAGCCTTTGGGTAGCCTTTGGATGGTTGGTTATGAATATGTGTTTAGTACTATAATCCTCCTTGTGCGACCTCTCCCTATCAAGTCCTGATTTTATCTGAGTTTTTCAAAATCATGATGTAGACGCTCTGCTGTACAAAAAAAAAAAGAAAGAAAGAAAGAATGAAAAAAAATTGCTGCCAAACACACACACAGCTTTCATACATGTTAAAGCACTATAGATTACCACATCACAGATTGCAGGCAGTGTGAGGCATGTTGATGTACCATGCTTCATCATGACTCTGGTGATGATGCCTTCAGGTGCTGGGCATCCCCAGCCTGTTGCCGGTGGGCCCGGTGTGCCTGCACTCTGACCCCATCAAGGACGCCCTGCATGGCTTCTCCATGGCCTGGAAGACCACCTTCGCTTCTGTGCTCCACGAAGAGGCCAAGGTGAGCCAGCGAAGGGGGGGCAGTGTGTGAGAGAAAAAAAAAGAGTTAAAGGGGAATGGAGGGGAGGTGGTAAGCACAAAAGGGAGATGGAGAGATGGGATTAAGAGGAAAGGCAGAAAATGGGCAGGATGGAGGAAAAGAGACAGAAAGAGAGATGTAACAAACAGTGAGTCGAAAAAGACAGGGGGGAGGGGGGAGAGGAAAGATACTGAGAGAGAAATGATTTAGAAAAACAAAAAAGATACATAGTGATATGTGAAATATGGAAATGGAAAGTAAGAGAATAGGAAAAGGAAGAGGTGAAAACTGACAGAAACAGTATGAGAAGGAGGAAGAGTTTACACTCTGAGCTCATCCATTGCGTATTGTGTTGAATGTGTACAAGTTTGAGACAGTTTTGTTTGTATGTGGAAACCACTTCAGGTTCATTGTGGTCTTCTGTAAATTAGTATTGTATAGATTTTCATACCACACAAGCAATAGGAGATATACACTGAATCAGAGAGAGAGAAAAAGAGAGTGAGAAAGAGAAAGAGAGAGAGAGAGAGGAGGGGGGGGGGGGGGAGGAAGAGCACAAGAAGCTGAAAGGAGAATGCCAGAAAACCAAATGTTTAAAAACACAAGTACCTCAGCCAATCAATATTTCAGCTGCTTTTGAGAGAGGGAACATAGTTGATGGGATTTTTTTTTCTTAATCTCAGTTGATAGGATTCTACATCTCTTTTCCATTTCAATGTGTGATAGAATAAATTTTTGCATGCATAAATCTTCTGTCTCTGCCTCTGTCTCTGTCTGTCTGTCTCTCTGTCACTTCTCACTCTCTCTCTCTCTCTCTCTCTCTCTCTCTCTCTCTCTCTCTCTCTGTCTCTCTCTCACACTCGCTCTCTCTCTCTCTCTCTGTTCTGTTCTCTCTCCCCCTCTCTCTCTCTCTCTCTCACACACACATTCACATAAACATGTCATATTTCAATAATTTGATTGTTTGATTAAAAATCATGAATATCCATTTGCAAATTCTTATGTAAGCCACAATTTGAATACACCATCTGAACACATTAAACATTAATGCTCCATTAAACAGCTCACCCCCACTCCCATTTTCTTTCCTGCTACCTCATCTCCTCCCCTCCCATCTTTCTCTCTCTCCCTCTTCCTCTTTCACTCTCTCTCTCTCTCTCTCTCTCTCTCTCTCTCTCTCTCTCTCTCCCTCCCTCCCTCCCGCCCTCACCCCTTCTTCTATATCTTGTATCTTGTATCCAAATTCCAAATGAATCTGTAACATGCTTTACCTTCCCTCGCAGAAAAAGCTGGATGCGGCTGTGGCATACCGCGGCAACGTGAGAGGCCGTCTGGAGCAGCATGTGCAGACTCTGGACCAGCTGAACAGCGCTCTGCATCTGCTGGAGGAACTGCGTGACATGGAGAACAAGATCGATGACGTCTACCTGCCCATCGAGACCATGTACTCCAAACTCAGGTACGCTCAGATCAGTGTCTACCTGCACACCGCCTGCGTCATTTGTTCCTTCAGGCAGGCCTTGATGTCTGTCTTCATCTGGGGTCTCTGCTAAGCAGCAAGGCGGTCCTGTGAATCAGGTTTGGGATATTTGGGTCAGTCTAGTGCGGTCTGCTCACCTGTGTCTGCTGTGACCTCTGCAGTCTCCTAGTCATGGAATGATATGACATTGTTTCCAGTCATACACAATGAAGAGGGTTTTACGCCCACAGGGTAAAACTGCTTGATGGTGATGGGGGAGGGAGACTGGAGATCTGTGGGGGGTAGGTTTTAGGAGTTTATCTACTTGTAGAGTAAACAACTCCTCTTTTTTCAATGGGGAAGTGGAGTGGGAGTGGACGTTTTGCTTAAAAGGCAGAGAAAATGAGTGACCGATTGTAAAATCAGCATTTTACTTTCAACAAGCTGGTAAGGCCTTTGTCAAGCGGTTGAATGAATCATTTCCTTCTGACACTGTAAAAATAAAGAATGTGGGGTCAACTGCGTATCAGCAGTTTGCTTCCAACAAGCAAGTAGGACCCTTATTGATTGGTAGCATGAATAAATCCCTATTGACACTGAACAGAAAGTGAATCATCAGTTGCAAATACCAGTTTACTCATAACTGATTGGTAAGGTCCATGTCAGCTGGTTAAATGAATAAATCCTGACACTGGCAGGTGCTACCCTCAGCCACAGTGAAGCTGGTACATCGACAGTTTCATTTCTCCTGTGAGGTCTACCTTTGATTGAAAGCAGTGTTTTGTAATCAGATTTGCGTTAGATTTGAACATTTTGTGTCATTTCATTAGTTTTTATGACATGCTGTTGTATTATTCTAACTTGATATCTCATTCAAACATGGGATGTACCCCTATTTGTGTGTGGTGTGAAATCATGTGAAAAGGTTACAGTCCCACAGCCTGGTGGGTCTAGGGAGCAGTAAACTGTCAGACGTTCAGCCTGTCTAAGGCACAGCATTATGGAATACACACACTATTCCTCTCCTTCCACCACTTTAACCTTTCCTGAACTGAATCCGGCACCTATTTACCTCTGGGCGGACTGAGAGAGTTTTCATCCAACTCCACAAGCAGTTCAAATTCATGACCATAACCTTTGCAGTTGAACTTTACAACCATTTTACCACAGGGCCTCTGTAAGACATACCACATACAGAATGGAATTGTGGATGATTCTGCAGGGAATTTGAGCTTCGGTTACCACGTGAGGAGGTGGAGTTGGTGGACCAGCTGAGAGAGCAGTGGACAGAGTTACTGGAACTGGCAGAACAGGTTCGTGTTGTCCTGCTGAAGGAGCGGCGTGGTGCTTTTGAACAGGAGCTGGACAAGCAGGTCAAGGTAAGACACTGGGCTGCTTGGTAGGTTGTTTGCTTGCTTTATGTTTGTTTAATCTTGCTGGTATTGTTTGTTTGTTTTTTACACCTGTTTGGTCCTTGGTGGTATTGTTTGTTTTATGTCTGCTGCTCAATCTCTATGATTCTGTTTGTTGGTTTCTTTTTGTTTTTTTATGTCTGTTCAGTCTTGGTGACATTTTTTGTTTGTTTGTTTGTTCAATCTTGCTGATGTTGTATGTTTTATATCTGATACTTCTTGTTTTCTTTGATATTGGGGTATTGTATTGGAGTATTGTTTGATTTGTCTGTTCACTCTTGTTGCTATTGTTTGGTTTAGATCCGTCCAGCTTAGGGGATATTGTTTGTGTGATTTATGTCTGTTCAGTCTTGATGACATGAGACTTAAAAGAGCATGTTTGGTCTCGGTGATGCTAGACTTTAAACAGTATGATCAGCAGGGGGGGGGGGGGGGGGGGGGGGGGGGGGGCCTGGGGAGGAACAGGAGGGGGTGTGGCGGGGTGGAGGGAAGTCTGTCAAAGTTGAATTTTTTTTTTTATCTGGTGACTAGTACATAGTTTAATCAGTTCTATGACTCGGCTGTATTAGCCAGTGAATTCATGTTATTTGCAATCATCTGCAGGTCTGTGACAACACAACTCAAAGCGTTGATTTCCACTGTGTACCTTAATCCAGCATTAACATCACACCATACTTTTTTCTCTGTGTACACAGGTATAGTCACATTCACACTTCTAGTGCATCAGGCATACAATTGGAAAATGTTGTTTTAAATGGGGTAAAATTAAAGTGCCTTATTTGTGGATTACAATGATTTTTACTTAAAACACAATGTGCACCTGATATTCTAAAGTGCCGTATAATCCCCAAATTATGTAAGTGATCAGGCAAGCTAACCAAAAAGCAAGCAAGAAGGGTGAATAACTAACCAGACCAATAGGGCATGAATCATGGCAGTCTGCACAAGTTACGATTCATGTTTGAATAAAGTACACAGTCTATTACCTTGACAGGAAGAAACCAGTTCATGCTGGATGTGATTGCTTTCAGACCTTTGTGGTGGAAGTGATCCAGTTCGCAAATGCCTTTGACGCCCAAGGTCCTGCCGTGCCTGGCATCCAACCAGCAGAGGCTGTGTCTCGTCT
The DNA here is from genome assembly GCA_016801955.1 of Conus betulinus. Taxonomy (NCBI): domain Eukaryota; kingdom Metazoa; phylum Mollusca; class Gastropoda; order Neogastropoda; family Conidae; genus Conus; species Conus betulinus. Next base: position 478,197 of record JADBJO010000657.1, on the reverse strand, counting down.
CCATGACTTCCAGATGCGCTATCAGATCTACGACACCAAGAGAAAGACTCTGGACTCGGTCTGTCCAAGTTGTTTGGCATCGCATGCAACCTTTCCCAGAGCTTGACAGGACAGGGGAGGTAAGTTGATCAAAACCAGTGGTACAGTTTCTAACACTGAAATGTTTCCTTTTCATATTCTGTTCATTTGCAAGGATGAAGCAAGCAGCTCATGAAATATTGAAGAACTTTGCAAATTATGTATATTTTTTTAAATTGTACTTCGGAAACACTTTCTTGTCCAAACAAATGCTTTAATCCTACCTGTCGTGATCAGACGCTTTTAAACTAGTAATCCCAGTTACGTTAAATTTTCAGGCAGCAAGGGAGATAACCATACCTCCAGACTCACTCTGCTTAAAGATTAGTGACCCCTGGACTATATGTAGCCTCCATTTGTGAACACAGTCACAGTTTCAAAACCAAACAAACAGGCAGTTGACATTGGAGGCAGCTTAACTGTGAAAGGAGTATTTGGATTTTTATCTACATGCAGAATAGAGTGAGCTACTTATCAGTCCTCACCCATTTTTTTCAAGGCAGTTTTATGAGTTCTTCACAGTCTTGGTGTACTGAAAAATAAAAAAAAATTGCTATCATATTATGATAAACTGTTCATCTACACTCTCCCTTATCCCACCGCCAGGTCTCCTCACACTCACACAGACATGCTGGGAGTAAAGGGTAGGGGGAGTGGGAACCTGGAGCTGTCTCAGCATCCATTACCCCAGTGTATGCATTGTGGTTTGAGACTGCGAGGTATAGTTATGCATTGTGTGTCTGCATTGTGGTCTGAGTCTGAGACTGCAAGACATAGTTACCCCAGTGTATGCATTGTGGTCTGAGACTGAAAGGTATAGTTACCCCAGTGTATGCATTGTGGTCTGAGACTGCAAGGCATAGTTACCTCAGTGTCTGCATTGTGGTCTGAGACTGCAAGGCATAGTTACCTCAGTGTATGCATTGTGGTCTGAGACTGCAAGGTATAGTTACCTCAGTGTCTGCATTGTGGTCTGAGACTGCAAGGTATAGTTATCCCAGTGTATGCATTGTGGTCTGAGACTGCAACGTATAGTTGGTCTGACCTTTCTGTCTGCATGTCTGCATTACATTACATAGACACACCCCAGTATATGGGTGTGAATCAACAAGCATGTGACCATATGATGATACTACCATATGCAAAATTATGTTTGACAACTGACAATTTTTCAGTGTTGAAGCGGAATTTTGTAAAGGAATATGCCCAGCTTTAATGAGAGTATTCATACTGGGAACCAGGGTCATCATATATTTTGGACTGTGGTGTATGTGTGTGCAGGAGCTGGATCTGCTGAGTCAGCTGTATGGTTTGTTCCAAAAGTTCATTCGTTTCGACACACGCTTCAGAGACACCTTGTGGGCTGAAGTGGACCTGGAGAGTTCATCAAGGGAGGTAAGGCTAAAAACTGAAACCAGCTAACTTTTTTCTTTTTTGAATTGGAAGGAAAGAAAGTCCACATTTATAGAACTTTATTTGTCATTGTGTAGCAACAAAGAACTTGAGAGTGGATATGGATTGTTAGAGTATTTGCCTGTGCGGTTGATGTTTGTGAGTGAAAATCAATCGTAGAATCAGTTTTTTTTTAGCTCTGTTCACCAAGCTCAAAATGGGTACCTGATTCAGTTCAGGGGAGGCTAAAGGCAGCAAGCAGAAGGATGGACTCCATCTTCCATCATGCCATGTCCCAGACACAGTGAACCTCTGACAGTTTATTAAACAATGGAATTTTAATCTAACCTTTTTTAAGTAACTGACTTGATGTATTTGAACTTTTAAAAACAGCATATTTGCATATCTGAAAGAAAAATACAACTAGGTTGATTAGCATCGTTCATAAGTTACAAGGTTGCAAAACACATGGAACAAACAATGGACACTACTGAAGCAATGAGTTTCAACCTATTGGTCTTCTTCAGACAATACAAAGAAGTAAAACAGATCAAAAGAAAAAGACAGTATGGGCAGCTCCTACAGTGCTGGCAAGAGTAAAAAAAAATTAAGGCTCTTCCTACCAGTTAGATAATGTTACTTTTTTGGAGCATGAGAAAGAAAAGGCTGAATGTACTTTGAAGAGAATTTCTTTTTGATCACTAGCGCTTAAAGTCAGTGTTTATCTGGTTTCTATCAAAGCTGAATTAGTAAACTGCATTGTTAAAAACTTGTTGTTCATCTGTCTTTTTTTTTTTTTAATGAATATTGATATATGTGTGTATGGGGCTATATGGTTTACAGAATTTTGTAAACTTCTTCTTTGCGATTTGTAAATTGACAAATGGGCAGCAGATTGAGAGATTCAAGCAGTAGTGGGTTTGGAATTTTACATAGCGTACAGTATGAGCAGCAAAGAACTGCTTGACTGTGTTATTCAAAGGGGATCTTGGTATACAAAAGTATTGACATTGATCAGCATGTATTTTAGGCTGCCAGAAGATCAAGTGGATAAATTTTCTTAGCACTCTCAGTTTGACCACCTCCAGAAATCATCGCAGCTTGAGATTTCTTGAAAACAAATTGTTATCCATAACAAGGACTATTCAGCAGGCAAAGGGCCACAACTTTCCGGCAGCATGTGAATAGGAAGAGTACAATGGCTTGCTTGCCTGAGTCTCTTTCTATGCCTGTGACTCATGCCCCATGCAGGTGGAGTCCTACTGGGGACGAGGGACGAGTGCCTGGCCCTGCCCAGCAAGCTGAAGGACTGGGACGCCTACAATGACCTCAAGACCAAGCTGCAGACCTACCTGGAGGTCTTCCCTCTCCTGCAGAACCTGGCCTCCAAGGTGAGTCCTGCCGCACGTCTTCCCCCTGACAGGGTGAATAATCCTCCTCGTCTGTAGTTACATGGTTCATCTCCCCTGGGTATTTGAGATGGGTTCCAACATGAGTGCTTATTTCTTCACATGGACTTGAACCTTCATACGGTGGAACGCCTCAGTAGTGCCCCTCAGAAAACCCTTGAAAATTCAGTTGTTTCTTGTGGGAGTGTTTGTCACTGACTTGTACAGGACAATGTTCCAGGAAAAAAAAAATGGAAGGAATCTGATTTGAGAATGTCTTCAACAAGATTCAGTGAGAGAATTTGTCTTTTTGGGTGTGGGGGTGGGGTGGTGAGGGGTGGGGTTGGGGGGGCGCAGGGGGGAGACACTGCTGTGTATGCACAATCAAAGAATTTTGAGTGGAAGAAGGATGGAGGAAGAAAGAAAATGGGGGGGGGGGGGGGGGGGGGGGGGGGAATGGAATGGAGGAAGAAGTGGGGATGCATTCTAGACAGGTGATTTTATATTCCACTGAATTATGACATGAATCACGGGATCTTTCATCCGTTAAACTTGGATCGACTTTATGTATATAGACTTGAGTAGAGTTAAGCCACCAAATGTAGGGAAGACACAACCACACATCTACACACACACACACACACACACACACACACACTTACCACACACCTACACACGCGCGCACACACACACACACACACACACACACACACACACACACACACACACTTAATTCTGTCCAGGTTTGACCCACCTTAAGTTTGAGCCTTGGAGCTTTCAAATGAAAAATTATTCTTTAGACACTGAGGTGGGCAAGGTGGGCAGTGAATGGATGGTGATGTCACTGTACATTGTTGTGTTTAGGTTACTGATTGCAGAGCACACTCAGACATGAGTAGACGCATGCATGTACATGGATTATTCAGATGGATTATTTTCCTGATGATTTATTTTTGAAAATGTTGTTGCGTCATGTTTTACTGTCAGGAGATATAAAAGATTGATGATAGATGTCTACAGCTTTGTCTTATTTCCAGGTGGAAAAAAAGAACATTGTCTTTGAGACCATGGGATTATGAATCAGATTTGCATTTTACATCAGAAAAAAATTTTGCCATAGCATTTTTTGTTATTATTGTCAGACCTTAATTAATCTTGAACATTAAGCAAGAACCATGCAAGGACAACCTTTATGTTGGTTTGCCTTGCAAGGAGGTCTTGCATTCAGCTGGGTGCTGCTGTAGACAGCTTAGAACTAGAATTTAATGGAATGAATAGTTTGGAAGCCGTTAAGTAAGTTGATAATGAAAATAAGACCTACGTCATTGAAATGTGCATTTGTTGAGGTCTTTACCAGTTTTCTTATAGATATTAGCAGTCTTTTTTTTTTCTCTCTTTTTTTGGCAAAGTATATGTGTACTTAGTTGTTCATTTTCGTGTTGATTTTCCTTGAAGACTGCATCTGTTTGTATTTTGAAAATTTTTGCCACAAAGTATTGCCTTATGTCTTCATCTGTGTTCATTTCACCTACACATGCTGCTTCCAACCAACAGGGCAGCAATAGGTTTAACATCCCAGTAAGTACTCTGCCAGTCTTCTCCTATGTGCCATGGAGTGTCCATCCTGTGTAGCATGCCCCCTTCTCTCTCCCTCTCTCTCTCTACAAGCCTCATTTCCTGGTTGACCATCCATGTGTGTGCTCATCTGTCCATCCATCCGTCTCTGATCTGTTCATCAAACTGACCGTCCAGTGTTTGCTTCTTGGCTGGAGATGGATTTATTGGTCGCATCAATTCGCCAATCAGACTTGGGGTTAGATTGCACTTTTTATTAAACCAATTCTTTATGTTGCTTTCTTACCAAAATCTGGACCAGCCTAAATGTAAGCCAATAAATCTTTTCCTAAGGTGAAATGAGTTTTCTTATGTAATATGATGTTTTATAAATTTTTGGTGCAGTTTTTTTAAAAACTGGTTAAATTGTAATCACTTTGCTTTGTTTAAGATGAAAATTGAAGAGCTTGCATTGAAAAATGAATTCCATCCATGTGATTGTGATTGATGCGACCAGTGCCAGCACATCTCATGGCTGTCATCCCACTGCGTTGTCTGTTGTATTTTGTTGTTGTTGTTTTTTAATGATCTCTGTCGTAAGGCAATGATTGTGATGGTTTCTTTTTTTTTTTTTTCTCTGTCCACTGTTTCACACTGTTCTGTCCTATCATGCAGAATTCATGCAGAGTGGGGGTTTATGTGGGAGTTTGCAAGGAGCAAAGCTTTGAATGGTTTAGGCTAATGATGATGTGGTTTTGGTTTTTGCGTTTGTGGGCATAGGTGTGTGTGTGTGTGAGTGTGTGTGTGTGTGTGTGTGTGTGTGTGTGTGTGTGTGTGTGTGTGTGTGTGTGTGTGTGTGCTTGCGTACATGTGTGTGTGCATGCATGTGTGTGTGTGTACTGGTGTGGAAGTAAGAGAGACTGTGTGCAGATGCAGATAAGGAAAGTAATTGGACTAGAAATGAGAAAGAAAGAAAACATGCACACTTAAACAAGAGATGTACATTTTCTTTCCAAAATAGTCTGAAAAATTAATTATATTCATTTTGCACAAATAACAACTTGCAAGCTTTTGTCTTCAAACTGAAAACATCCACAACAAAGTGGTTGTAACCATTCTTGATTAAACTCAAAGGCAGTTTTCCTTTTTTTTTCTTTACCCTGTATTATGTGGGGTCCTTTTGCATGCCTGACCTAAAATTTGAGCGTATTGTAATAATTTGCATGGCTCCTTTCATGTACGCATGTGCAAACACAGAGCACTTGATTTTTGCACCAAATGTATGCTTGCCAAAACAGCTATGAGCTTCTCTTCTTCTTTTCAAGCAAAAGCATTGTTGATCATTCACATGATGTTATATACATACACATGCCTTAGTCAAAACAAGTTTTTAAACACTAATACAATACTAAGATATTGATCACTTAAATAAAAGTGATAATAATGAAAACTTTTTGAGCGCTTTTCCTGAAACTGAGCTAAAAGTGCTTCAGATATTCAAAGGTTATCAAAGAAAAGGCATGAAACTGACTCCAGTTTTGAACATAATGTGAAGACCAGCTTTGTTTGCTACGTAGTTGCAAATCTGTGTTGCGTAATCTCCAATTTCTATTGAAAACAGCTTCCAGTTTTGTTCACACAGATTACATTTTGTTGACATGAGAGTCCTGCTTTGTTGATGCAAAGTCCACCCATTGTCACCAGTCCAGTTTTGCTGACACAAAATCTGGTTCTGTTGACAGAGACTCCAGTTTTGTCAAGACTGAGCCCAGTTTAATTTGCGCAGAGTCCAGTTTTGTTGATACAGAATTCTGTTTTGGTTAGAGAGATTCCAGTTTTGTTATCATGGTGTCTAATTCTATTGACACAGAATCCAGTTTCATTCACCCAGGCTCCAGATGTGTTGACACAGAATCCAGTTTCATTCACCCAGAATCCAGATTGTTGACACAGAATCCAGTTTCATTCACCCAGAATCTAGATTGTTTGACACTAGGGTCAGTTTTATTCACCCAGAACCAAGACTGTTGACACAAAGTCCAGTTTCATTCACCCAGAATCCAGACTGTTGACACAGAATCCAGTTTCATTCATTCAGAATCCAGATTGTTGACACAAAGTCCTGTTGTATTCACCCAGAATCCAGATCACAAAGTCCAGATTCACCCAGTCCAGATTGACACAAGGTCCAGTTCTGTTCACCCAGAATCCAGATTGTTGACGCAAGGTCCAGTTTTGTCACCCAAGAGTTCAGATTTTTGTTCAAGGTCCAGTTCCGACCCAGATCCAGTTTAATGACAGAGTCCAGTTTTGTTTACTCAGAGTTCAGTGCAGTTTAGAATGTAGACACACAGTCCAGTTTTGTTCACTCAGAATGCAGTTTATAGACACACAGTCCAGTTTTGTTCACAAAGAATACAATTTGATAATATAAAGTACAATTTGTTCTTGCAGAATTCAGTTTGTTGTCACAATATCCAGTTTTATTGACACAGAATAGTTTGTTGATGCAAAGTCCATTTGTTCACACAAAGTGCAATTTATTGGCATGAAATTCAGTTTTGTTGACACAAAATACAATTTACTGACACAAAATTCAGTTTGTTCACGTGGAGTACAACTTAGTGACACAGAGTCAAGTTTTGTTTACACAGAACATGGTTTAATGACACAAAATCCGGTTTTGTTCACTCAGAATATAGTTGATGAGGCGTTTTTTGTTGCACAGGATACAATTTGATGATGCAGAGCCCAGTTTTTTCAAATAGGATACAGTTTAATGACACAGACTCCAGATTTGTTGATACACAGTCCAGGTTTGTTGAGACACAGTCCAGGTTTGTTGAGACACAGTCCAGAGACACAGTCCAGGTTTGTTGAGACACAGTCCAGTTTGTTGACCGGCACAAAGTTCTTTTTTTTTTACTTTAGAGTCAAATTTTCTTCTCACAAATACCTGTTTTGTCCACACAGGGTCTGCGTTTTCACATAGAGTCCAGTTTTGCAGGCACAAAGTCCAGTTTTATTCATTTAAAAGTTAAGTTTGATAGCTGTTACTACTGCTGGTTGTTCATATAGCCAGCTTTCTGGACATCAGTGAAGATGATGCCACACAAATGACAAGGGTTTTTTTTTTTCCGGAAACACATGTTTAATGCTCATTTACAAAGAGGGTTTGCATGTTTTTAATATCTTTTATATTTGGAGGAAAGTTGTCTGAACAGAATAACTGTGTTTTTTAATTCTGTCCATTTCCTTTAGAGGGGTATCGAATGGTTTTATACACTATCATTTTTTCTTTTCATGTTTTACAGGTATACTTTTCTACCAAGTGGGCATTTTAACAAAGAACAAAAGGACAGATGAAATATCTTCTGTTGTGCCTTGTGTGATTTTGAATATATATTTAGAGAAGATTTTCTTTACAAGTCCGATTTCATAAAGCTGCATGCTACTTTGGTCTTATCAATGTATTTGGCTGGAGCATGTTTTGTCATTGTCTTTGGGATCATTTTGTTCTCTGGCGGCACACTGAAAATTGCTCTGTTGTTGGTAGTTCATCAAACAGAGCCCTCAGCGATGCAAGTTAACCGCTTGCACTGATTAGCAAGATTTGAGTTTGGACCCTGACTACATTTCATTTATTCATAATTGGGAGTGAAAAATATACAGAGCACTCATTGGCTGCAATAAAATCACATTCAAACCATCAGTTTGCTGGTTTATTTGTACATACTTTCCCATTCTGTCCAAAGAAATCCAAGTCATGGACACTGTAATACACAAAATGATAGTGATACTGTATCATTTAGGGGCAGAGCCTATGAAAGTGTACTGTTTTTAAGAGTTGAAGGTGATTACCAATGAAGCTCAAGTATAGCTTCTTTTCTTCTGCTAAACAGAAAGGCTGTTCTGCACAATTCTTAGCCGCTGACAATGCTTGAGTTATTGAACAGCAGAGCTAACCACTCAGACTGTTCCATATCTTTTGATCTCCCTTGCATCCTTAAATGGATCCTCAAGCATAGGCTGAAAGATTGTCTCTTACATTTTATACTGTTTGTGTAATGTTTTTTAGTTTTCAACAACTTTTTTTCCTCTCCACACTTTCGTTTTGTTTTAATTCTACTACCTTTCACTGGCTGCTTTGGGGGTGCTTGTTGGATTCTTTTTCAAACCCTTGGCGGTCGGAACACCACAGAATTATGGACTGTGGTGTGTCTCTATCTGATGCCAAGAGCGCAGACACAATCAGCTGTGTCTCCCTGATGAGTCCGATCCGCTGAGACGGATTGTGATAGTTTTCTCATGCAGCTAGTGAAGGGTTTTCATATTTATGATATACATTTTATGATATTTATTTCATCTTCAAAAAAAATTTTTTTGCCCCTCTCAATTTCAAATCTTTGCCAAGTCATTATGATAATGGTGGAAGAATTATTAACCTGCACTTGTTTTCCCCGGTACCTAATTGTTCAGCTATAAAGAAAATATTGCAAACATAATAAGATCTTCAGTGCTACACATAAAGTTTTAACTTGCTTTTTCTTTGATACCAGACGGCTTCAATAGATCATGTGTCCGATCAGTGTCCACATGATTCACAGTGTCTTTGTGTACGTTGTGTTTATTCAGAAGTGCGAACATGGTGTTGGCAAGTCTAAATCAAAGTTTACTCACAATGACAGCAAAGTACAACATGCTGTTGTTCAGGCTTGATACACATTCCATGGCAGTAATTGTTGTTTTGGTTTTAATGCTTATTTTATTTTGCTTTTTACAGGACCTTGTCATTTAATATTGGATCAGACACATATTATGTCTGCCTGTGAATGTAGTGTTATTATATCAACACATCATCATTTTTCCCAACGCTGGTAGAACAATCTATGATGCTATGTTGATAGTATCATTTTTCCTCAGTCTGTGATGTGTTGATAATTGGGGGTGGGGTGGAGGGAGGAGGGAGGTCCACACATTTTTCCAATGCTAGGTATGTTGGAGTATGAGTTGATCAAGCCTTTCCTAAGACTGGTTTGGGACTGAATGTGGATATTGCTGTTCTTGGTCTGTCTTGGTCGGGTGCATGTGTTCATTTAGCTGGTTGTAACATAATCAATGTGAAATATCAATGATTTGTTTTGGCATATCTGATGCTATATTGGTATAAATGCTGCTTGAAATAGGCACATTCACAAAAATATTTCAGCATTGTTTGTTTATTGTTCTGACGAAAAGGGTTTTTTTTTTTTGTATGTTTTCTTGTTTTTAGTTGGGTGTTTTTTTTTTTTTTGGTTTTTAAAAAGATAAGTTTTTTTTTTTTTTTTTTTTTTTTTTTTGGGGGGGGGGGGGTAGGAGAGGGGGAGGGGGGAGAAAGGGAGGGAATTCAGAGTTCAGATTTATTTGTTTTGTTTCATATTTCATGTCATCACTCCAAAATGTTCGGTCTTTCTGTTACAGTCCTTTTGGTGTGTGTGTGTGTGTGTGTGTGTGTGTGTGTGTCAGATACTCTCCCTCCTCCTTCCATCTAATAGCTTCTTCCTGCCTAAAAGCTGTCCATCCTCCGTAGGTTAGTCACACCCTCATTCTTCTGTCACTTCCTTACACCTCAAGGACATACTGCCAGTGTCCACTTCAGGTCTCAGACTTACCATGATTCCTCCCTTCTCAACTAAAAACAAATCATAATCATAATCAAGAAAAAAAAAAAAAAAGAAAAGATTGAAGATTTTAAGATCCCAGTGTCTTTCTTTTTCTTTTATGTACTGATCTGCCCAGCATTATTTGGCTGATTTTTTGTTTTTTTTTTAATCTTGACATTTATTTTTTTCACACTTTTTGTGTGTTTTAAATTTACATTGCCAGCTACATGATTTCTCAAATTTCATCTTTTCTTTTTTTTTTCTGTTTTTTTCATTGTTTAAAGATTTATTTCATCCCGTTTCCCCCACTGTGGTGTGACATGCTTCTGTCAAAAAAAGTTTTGCTCTCAATTTTTTTTTTCTTTTTTTTTTTATTTTGTACAGAAATCTATAATTCCAGTGACAGCAAATTTGCTTGTTCAGTCAGTCCCTTTCTGTGGTTGTAGTTTGCAGTGACTTTGTCCCCCCTCTGTTTTTTGTTCAGTGTGAAATACCTTGACTCTTCCTAATCATGATCCTAAGAAAGACAGTAGTTCTGAAAGAAAGTATGTTTAAGATTGTCAAAACAAAGCTGTATTTCTGACAGTGCTGTGACTTCTCTGTCTGTGTGGGTGAGTTTAATGATAGGGGAATGGGTAGACTGCTCTGTGTGTGGTTTTCACATAACCAAGGGGTAGTTGTAGACAGTTGGCCTGCTAATTGCTATGGAGTGGTTAATCAGTCAACCACCACACACACACACACACACATACACACACACACACACACACACACACACACACACACACACACACACACACACACACACACACACACACACACACACACACACACACACACACACACACACACACACACACACACACACACACAGAGTCATATGTACACATTTTCGTCACACACACACACACACACACACACACACACACACACACACACACACACACAAACACACATGTGCGTGAGCATGTGCATACACTTGATCACACACACACACACACGCACGCACACACACACACACATGCACACACACACACACACACACACACACATACACACACACACACACACACACACACACACACACACACACACACACACACACACACACACACACACATGCATGCACGCATGCAGGCACGCACACACGCATGCACGCACACACAGGCACACACTTTTTTTTATTATTGTAATTGTCATTTTTACTTATCTATTTATTTTTTTTTTTTGTTCAGTGACACAGTTGGGGAATCTTACATATTTTGTTCAGCGACATAGTTGGGGAACCTTAAATATTTTGAATGTGTTGTGTTCAGTGATTTTGTTTGGAAATCTGAAATATTTTATTGTAGGGATGTTTTGTGTCATGTATGAAAAAACATTTTGAAAAAAAAAGAAAAAGAAAAAGAACTTTGATGTCCACAGTAAAAGTGAATGTTTATAAACGTATGAAATTGTGAATATTTTCTGCTGCTGATTTTGAACCTGCTTTTTTCCTTGCTGTTTCACCACCGCAGGATACCGACAGATGTGAAGAAGATAAAAACGTGTGTGTGTGCTCGCTTACGCATGTCTGCATGTGTACACACATGCATTTTTGCATGTGTGTCTTGTGTGTGTGTGTGTGTGTGTGTGTGTGTGTGTGTGTGTGTTGTGTGAGAGAGAGAGAGAGAGAGAGAGGTGTGCACATGCACACATGTGCATGTGGGTACATGCATGCGTACATGTTGTGCCAGTAAGCATGCCCATATGCTTCATGTGAAAACTGCATGTGCACTCGTGAGTCTGTGCATCTGTGTGTGTGTGCACAAATAAAGGTATTCATGTGTGTGGTCGCAAGTGCACACCAGCATACATAGATTCATGTGTTCGTTTATAAGTATGTAAACTATGAGGAAAATAAAATAAGACAAACTCTTTGTATGTCTCTCACCAGCACAGCTGACTCAGAATTTTCTCTTCATACAGGGACTTAGTTAAATATTTTTCACAGACAAGACTGTATTTTACCTTTTTTTTTTTAGTTACCTTCTTCAGCTACCTCAATTTTTGTTTTTTTTGTAAGAAGATTTTCAGGAATTTTGTCATGAGTAGTTCAAATGTGTGTAGACATAAAATTGGTGAGTTTTTTTGTCATACTGCTGTTAGTGAACCCTGTGTATGGAAAACTGCATGCAGCATTGTTCCTGGTAAAAATTTCTTTTCGTACATATTTATGGGTATGATTGAATCTGTCAGTGAGGCATGTTAACATTTTTTCCAGATCCAAAGATTCAGTCCTCTGCTTTTAGAAACTATCACCCCAAAAATGCAAATGTGTTTCATTCTTGCATTTCTGGGAGGTTCAAGAGATGTTTGTAGATTTTTGCTGTAAACAAAAAGGGCCGTAGTTTTCCCTCATCTTGAGACCTGGTTTTACGGCCTCAGAAACAGGTTTTAGAATTAAATGAAAAATGTTATGCAAATATGATTTGAGGTTGGGATGCTTAAAGCCCTCAGTCTCATTTACATGTGTAGGCTTGAGATTTGTTTTCATGCAGTCTGCGCCTGACTCCTGAGAAGGATGTGTGTGTGTGTGTGTGTGTGTGTGTGTGTGTGTGTGTGTGTGTGTGTGTGTGTGTGTGTGTGCGTGCGTGTCTGTCTGTCTGTCTGTGTATGTGTGTGTGTGTGTGTGTGTGTGTGTGTGTGTGTGTGTGGGGGGGGGGGGGGGATGTGTGTGTGTGTGTGTGTGTGTGTGTGTGTGTGTGTGTGTGTGTGTGTGTGTGTGGGCATGTGTGTGTGTGTGTGTGTGCGTACGCACGCATGCCTGTCTGTCTGCCTGTCTGTCTGTGAAGAGGGGGAGGGAGGAGGTCAAGGGAGTTGGAAGGGGAGGGTGGATGAACAGAAAACATGCTGCCTGTATGCTTATCTGGTGTGTTGTAATCTTTACAGTTCATTGTGAAGAGGTCTCTGTAGTTCAGGGTTGTCCAGTTATGGCTCAGGTGTATGCAGGTGTGTCTTTGGATGTTGCAGGAAATCCGGAACCGTCACTGGCTGCAAGTGATGCATGTGACCAACAGTTCCTTCCAGCTGGAGGCCAATGTCTTCAAACTGTGTCATCTGCTGGACATCGGCCTCATCAAGTCAGTACACACAAACACACGCACACACGTACGCATGCATTTGCACATGCTCACGCACGCATGCAGGCACGCGCATGCCCAAACACACACACACACACACACACACACACACACACACACACACACACACACACACAGACTTACTTTATTTTCCAATTTTTCATAAGAGGAATTGCGTTGTGGTAGTTACTTTGTGGATATGTCACAAACAAAACTGTTTTCTTTTCAGCCATACACCCTGATTTCATCTGGCCAGAAATATTGTAAGATGGAGTTATTGGCTCTGCAGAAGACTTTGCAGAAGTCATTATTCTCTCAAAAACAGAAAAGATTTCAGTGTCAAATTCCATATACAGATAGGGTCAAAAATGTTAAATTGGCACCACAAATACTGCATCAATCAGCAATACTGTTTTCTGGCATTTAAAAGTGAGATATGACATTTCCATGAAGAGAAGAACAGGAATGTGTTATTCCCCTTTCACAGAAGTCTTCAACTGTTAAGACATTGATATTTTCATGCAAAATATAGAGAATATTAAGGAAATTTCAAAGAGGATGTTTTTTTTTTAGGGGGGGGCACCATACAGAGACTGTTGGGATGTGTAAAAGATGTGTGTGTGTGTGTGTGTGTGTGTGTGTGTGTGTGTGTGTGTGTGTGTGTGTGTGTGTGTGTGTGTGCACAAAACACATGGATTGAGATAAAAGTCGCAATGTTTTCTGACACCAAATAGAGTTGGAGAAGATGCATTTATGTCACCCGTATCTTCAAACACAAGATGGAAATTAAGATGCTTAAATGTGATGTTGAGATGATGTTGGACCAGTGTGTGTGTGTGTGAATAGTTCATTACACACACACACACACACACACACACACACACACATATATATATATATATAGATATATATAACATGGTATACTTGTTCTTGTTCATTTTTACTCTAGGCTCTACACAAAAACTCTTCATGATGATGATGATTATGATGATGATGATGTTGACCATTATTATAATCATGACAATTTCAGGCACAAGACGGAGATTGAGGAGATCTGCCGAGGAGCCAGTCAGGAACTGGAGTTGGAGATCAAGATGAGAGTGACGGAGGAGGAGTGGACGGAACAGGTGCTCAACTTTGAGCACTACAAACGTCGGGCCCCATGTACCTGGACAAAGCCTTTACCCAAGTGAGTTCTGTTTGTGCGCAGCGGTCCATCTGTTTGTTTTCATTTGCTTGTTTCTTTGATTGCTTGTTATTTGTTGTCTTGTTGTTTGTTTGTTATGTGTTATTTGTTGTTTCTTTGGTGGTTAGTTATTTGTTACGTGTTTGTTTATTTACTTGTTTGTTGTTTATTTGTTTGCTTTTTTTTTCGTGTTGTTATTTGTTGTTGTTTGCTTGTTTATTTGTTTGCCATCAGTTTCATGTTTGTTTTAATTCCCCAAGTGAACACTTTGGGAGAAAGTCACCAAATGACATGAGAAAAAAAAAAAAGAGAATGCAGGTGCCTCTCCCCCCATCCTCCCCTTTCTTCTACCACCTGCTCATTCCGTCTCCACCTGTTTTCCCTCTTCACCCCTTTCTCTTCCTAATTCTCCTGCCTCCACCCTGCCCGCTGCCACACACACTTCCCCATCTCTGTTCCAAGAAAAAAAAACACACACACACAAACAGGTCATAGAGTGCATGTCACAAGATGAGAGTGTTGCTGCTATTGATTATTTTTGATCACTTTACCTATGCAGGCAGGCTCTCCCTGTCTTCAGAGGATTGAACACTTCAAGGAAGTGAGATTTGTTATTTTATTTTTCAAGCTCACCTCGGCTTAAGTTAGCTTTAATTTCCTGAATCGGTACGAAAGATCCTCAGGGGTGAAATAATCATACACTGATAGACAGAGTGTAAGTAGTAAGTGACCGTCTGTGGTTGGTCAGCGAGGTCAAAGTCCAAGAATGGGCCAAGAAATAAAGCCATATTATACTACACATGACTGGACTAGATCAGTAGATGAGAGACTAGACATGAATAGTCTAGATCAGACTCAACTGGACTGTTCTCTGCTCTGCTCTACTCTACACTACTCTACTCGACACTACTCTGTTCGACTCGACTTGGTTCTACTCTACTCTACCACAGCATATTGTGCTACACTACTGTTCTGTATTGTGCTGTACTACACTGTGCTCTGCTATGCTATATTATTCTCTACTTTGACATACTGTACACCACCATAGTACGCCATACTATTCTGAATTTATTGCAGCGGCTGTTGGAGCAGCTGGAAGATGCAGAGGCACTGCTGGCTGTGATGCTGACGTCCAAGTACATCGGCCCGCTGCGGGACGAAGCAGCATCATGGGCAGAGAAGCTGAAGGAGGTGGCAGAGGTGCTGGAGCTGTGGCTGGAGGTGCAGGACCTGTGGCAGTACCTGGAGGCTGTCTTCAGCAATACTGTTGCCGTCAGGGTATGTCTGGGATTGGCAGGTGTTTGCATAACGATAATGAAGGTGGTGATATTAGTATCAGTTGTGGAGTGATAATGAAGGTGGTGATATTAGTATCTGTTGTGGAGCAGTGGGTAGCATGGTGGATTGTGGACTGGGGGGTCATTGGTTCCATTCCTAACAGAGCCATTATTTTGGGATTTTTTTCACCCCTGATCACCTCAAATCCAGAAGAGAATGGGTTGATGGCTCACAGTGAAGACTGAAACTATATGGTCAGGTTTCATCCACTTAATGGGGTGTCTCAGAGAGTATTGCTCAAATTTCCAGACTAAAACTGCAGATGTCTGTATCTCTACAGCCTGGGCAACAAAAACAACAATGATAACAAAAGGATGTTGATGGTAATTACCATTGCTGATAGGGTCTGTGTTCACTTGGGTCTACATGTTTTCTGTCCCAGGACGGTAGGTCATAGCAGTGCTGTGACAGACGCTTGAATGGTCGGGATCTTTACCACCCTCTGCCCTAAATAATGTGCACTGTTAACTTTTTTGTATGTATGTAAAAAATATTCTCACAGTTTTCCTTCTTCCAAATCATGGATGCAGTCACATTTTCTGTTTAGTTTTAGTTGTGAGGTGATGGAAACTGTTGTATGTTTTAAGAATAGAGATGATATTTTAGATGCAAAGAACTAAGAACAATGTAAGAAAAATTTCATGTCAGGCTGTCAAAATTCCATTTTTCTTTTTAAAAACGTGACAATAGCGTTCTGGTATTTGCTAAATGTATTTGAAAGTATACTGAGTGGAATATTCATGTTTTACCATTTCCGTTGATATGTAACTATAGGTTTTTTGCAAATGTATTATGAGGCATAACATGAAAGAAAACGGATCAGTTGCCAAGGGCAATAATTCATGAAGCAGAGTCCATGAGAAAGAATTGAGAGGGAGATACTGTTAGCAGCCCAGTCCATGAACTCTGTCCGTCCAGGACTTCAGGTGTGTGTGTCTCAAACAT
Source organism: Conus betulinus (assembly GCA_016801955.1). Taxonomy (NCBI): domain Eukaryota; kingdom Metazoa; phylum Mollusca; class Gastropoda; order Neogastropoda; family Conidae; genus Conus; species Conus betulinus. The sequence goes on along the minus strand of JADBJO010000657.1, from coordinate 461,552 downwards.
CCACCACCCCTTGCACCATGTGTGGAATGATCATGGCCAGGGAGCCATGGTGAGGTACATACCCAAACCAGGCAAGTCGGGGGCACTGGGGAACTAGGGGGAGATAAAATCTTCCAGTAAGCATGTGTTCATACACTGATAGCAATGATGAATGTGATGATAAAGATTTGTTACTGTCAGTTTGACAAGTTCTGCTGATGTGCATGTTGGGATGCACATGTCGTCTTGGTAACTGTAAGTTTGAACATCTGAAGATGATAACAGTGATGATGGTGAGGATTTTATTGTGATGATGTTGACGATGCTGATGATGGTTCCTTTGATTGATCACAGTGATACACACGTAATCCTGACAATGACAGTAATGTTTCTTCTAGTGATGGCGATGATGATGATGATGATGATGACGATGATGACGATAATGATGATCTCTTTCAAAGGAACTTCCCCAAGAAGCCAAACGTTTTGCCCCGCATTGACAAGGGATGGACAAAGATGATGAAGAGAGCCTTTGACACCCGCAACGTCCTCCAGGTAAATCATGACATCAGTTCTCAGCAGTCCAAGTGTCTTTGGTCATTTACGATTAGTGTGCCGTACTGGAGGTCTGTTAGGCAATGCAGAACATCACCTGGGCAAAGCTGTTATAATCCACTATCATCGAAAAAGTGGATAAATGAATAGTATTACATGGGTTTGAAGCGATTTGCTATTAGCATGCCAGTGAGCGTGTTCAGTAATACAATCTTTTTTTTCCTGAAAACTGTGTAATCCCTCTAAAACTTATGATCTCTTCTTTTATTGAATTGCACCATATTTTTTTTGGGGTAAAAAATTGATTCATTAGTGAAATGTGGCTTTTTGTATTGAAGAAGGTTTTGCTTTGTATCATATTGTGTTGTGTTAGGTTGTATTGTATTGTATTACATCCTTTCATAGTCACGTCAAATATTTCTTTGTGAAATTCAGGCGGCTGTCCCCCCAAAAGAGCGTGTCACCATCATCATAGTAAAGTGCCACTCATCTGCTTTTTATTACCTGTCCCAGTGGATTTTTCTGCAGCATTTTTCCCAAGGACAACTTCCATTTAGCTTGGGTTCTTTTACATGTGCTGAATACATTGTGCACAAGAGATCTTGATTTGTCGACTCATCTGAAAGACTAACTTTCAGTCCACCTCTCAATGTTTACTGAATAGTAGAGAACACACACACACACACACACACACACACACACACACACACACACACACACACACACACACACACACACACACACACACACACACACACACACACACACACACACACACACATACACACACACACACACACACACACACAACACACAGTCCAGTAACAATAACAAAACTGCCTTGCATGAGAGTTGAACTATCCGTTCAGCTGCCTTTTCACCCTGTAACAAAAGTGGTGTACTCATTTGTATTTTCTTTCAAAAGTTTTGTTTTTCGTGTGTCATCGCTGCTTTGTGTTATGCCAAAGAACCATATTCATAGCAATCAATGCATTGTGTTAATCAGCAAGAACTGTACCAGTGCTGGGTCAACTTCTGATGGTGGCTTTCTTCCCTCCACAGTGCTGCTACGGGGGTGAGGTGCCGAAGGCCGTGGTGCTGCGTCACATCCATGAGGAACTGGAGATCTGCTTCAAGTCGCTGATGGGCTACCTGGACAACAAGAGACGGCCTTCCCGCGGTTCTACTTTGTGTCTGACCCCCATTCTGCTGGCCCTGCTGTCACGCCCCAATGACCTGGACTCTGTGCGCCCCCACCTCAGGTAGGGGCTGGAATCTGTGGGGAAAAAAAATATGGATTGCTTTTTTATTGGAATACTCTTTCCAGGTTTTTCGCTTTGCTGTAAGAATCAAAGTAAAGTATTTTGGCAACAATCACTCTGTTAACTACATCGCATTTTATGTGATAATTTTCCAACACACAGACACCTATTATTTATTCATAAAGTAGGCATATGGGTGATGATGAGACAACAGTAGGTATACCTCACAGATATGCTAATTTGCTTGCGTGTATGCACATATGCATGAACACACACACACACACACACACACACACACACACACACACACACACACACACACACACACACACACACACACACACGCACACACACATGCAAGGCCCTTAGATTGAATCATATATATGAGCAATCATGAAAACAACCTAAATGATAGGAGGAAAATCTTGAAACCATCAGTAACCCATTTTTGTAACAGCACTGGATTTTTGTTCTTTTGATATTCGGTAAAGTAATTGATTCATTCAATTTTCCTTTTCTATTACATCAAAATTTATTGATCTGTATCATGTTCATTAGAACCTCCCTACCACAACATTGAAGAATGAACTAAAAAAAAAATCCCAGCTGAAATCAGATCTTGATATGGAAGGGCTCAAGTAGGGAGGATGTTTCTACAGCGCACACATATTCATAACCAGCCATCCAAAGGCATCTGTGATCCACCCAGGAAATTTGACTGGCAAGACAGACGTAAGTCAGATTAGACAACAAAAAAAGTTCTCCATGAAGTTGTGTTGTTACAACAATGCAAGAATATTTCTTCATCTGGCCTCTAAAACCTACTCCCAAACCATTTCATCAATGTTCCAAGTCATTGTTTTCAAAATTTTGGACAAATCCATGTGCCCACTTTCGCCATCTTTTCTGGGCTGAAATCAAGTCTTCATCTATCTTGATATTTTGAATCTGTTACCTCTGTACCTGAGTTAAAGTGATATGATAATTGAAACTACACTTTCACCTTTTGTACTTCTTTTGGTTACTCAATTCGCTGTTCTACAGTTAGCACCTTTCTTTTTCTTCATGGTCTTGATGACATTCTGCACAACAGTCTTCTTGAAGGAAGGCATGAAAGTGCTGCTTGGAAATCAATTCTGCACATTGTTTGATTGAGAGATTGGTCTTCAGGCACTTGGCTGATTCTCATGACAATATTTTTTATGCATTTTTTCGGTCATTCATGAACTGACATACTGTACAAAAGTCGTGTTAAATCAAGGCATATTTAATCAAAACAGGTCAGTTGCAAGTTTGTTTAGAAATTAGTCATGACACTGAGTTGAACTATATTGTAAGATAGGTTGGTCATTCATAAAAAGGAGGTTCCGATTCGGGAAGTTTCTCATAAGTTTGTAACTTACAACTGTTCTGAAGACATGACCTTCCCAAAGACAGAAGCCTCTCCGTTGACATGAAAAAGAACCAAATCAAACATGTGCCAATGAATGTTGCACAGGTCGATTTTCACTCAACTCCATGACGTCAAACTGGAAAAAGCCCACGAAGACATCCTGGACGACAGCAGCAGCGACGACGTCCGAGACGTACCCTACGCTCGTTACTCACGCACCCCAGCAGGCTTATCCCCCCATGACAGGGGGCGCACATCATCAGGCATGTCATCATCCTTGCAGCCTCGGTCCACAACCCCTCCCAAGATCGACAAGAGGCTGCACCAGCACTTTGTAAGTTGATGGTCTGCCATGTAAAGAATAAAACTGCAAAGAGAGTAGGGGGTTGTGTGGATGCAGTTGGGGAGAATGTGGTAAAGAATGTGAGGAGGAGGGGGGGGGGAGGGGAAGCAGCTAAGAGGTGGGTTCTGGTATAGAGCAGGGAGAGTGGTAATTACATAATCCTATGAGAAAGACATAAAACAGGAATTTGTCGTATTAGATGTAGAGATATTAATTGTGATCAGTGTTTTTTTTTTTACTTAACAAAATATGCTCTTGTGAAATGAATTGAGATCGTAACACAAGTTTCCTTTCCTGTCCATTAATTCTACCTATAATGCAAAGCAACATGGTTGTGGTTTGCTCTGTACTGTTATGAGGGTCTTGATTTATGGACTGAACCATAAGAAATTTATATCCATGTGTTAACGTAACAGCAAGAGAAACTTTTATGTTTACTCTGCACTGTGTGAGCATTTTGGCTGTGAACTTAATGCAGTGATTGGACGTAAGACATTAACACCTTTGTATTGACCTAACAGCGAAAGATCTACATGTTTTCTAAGCATTTGTTTGCCTGCCAATTTCTTTACAGTACAGGAACAGTAAACAACAGGTTTGTTCATTGGTCAGACTTGGACCTGTGGGTGCTTTCTGTTTTGTTTTTTTTGTTTTTTTTTGTTTTGTTTTTAAGATTGTGTTTGTAGGGTTGAGAAATTTTGTAAATGCGTGGTTACATCAAGTGCAGAGCAGATGGTGCGTACCGGTTTTTTTAAGAATGGGACACTTTGGTTGTCTGCTCCTTTGCGCAGGCTTTGGGATGAGATGATATAAACCAGGGTCTCATGTGCAACATGCGCTGAATGTGTGTGAATGATCCCATGGCAATAAGGGAGTGGTTCCTTCTGCCTACCATGGCACAGCATCATAGATTGCTGGCTGGGAGGTCAGGGGTTCCATCAGAGCCGTTGATTTGTGGAATTTTGGCGGCAACTGCCTCCTACTCTAATTTAAGTTTTGTATGGGCTCGGCTGCGTTGAGACCACACTGTTGAGTTTCACCCACTTAAGAGATATGTCTCTCAAGAGTGTTGCTCACATTTACTGACCAACACTGCAAGTGTCTGTATCTCTCATGCCTGGTTGGTGCTGAGCTTTTTAAGAAAGTTAGGGTAGCGTACAGCACTGTTGGGTGGTCTGTGACCAGACCAGACCAGAACGAAACTCCGTTGCATCAGCTACATCCTCCTCATCCTTATTGATCAACATCAAAGAACATCTCCCATTCTGTGGCATTTCATGGCTTGCAGTCATGATGACCTCAGTTTTTGTTTTCTCTCTCCACGTTTATGCCCTGGGTGAATTTGTGTCAGGGTCGTCAGTTTCGGCTGATTCGTGGGGACTGTCACTGGACAGGTGTGGTGGCATCCTCAGGAGGCACACACTAACTGATGCCGGCTCCAGCAGCTAAGCAATTATTGTTGTCAAGGGGGGCTCAGTAGATGGTGTCCTGCATAAATTGGATCAGAACAGGCACCACTGAAGGCCACGGAAGTGACGTGGCAGCGGCGCAGCGCCTCCTTTAGTGGGTTGCCTCATAATGATTTGATATCAACTGCTCTCTGTGGATTGCTGTTGCCATGGCTGCGATGAGACAAAGCCATGGTGTGGCTGTGATTGGTGATTAGGGAGAGGGGGAAGGGGTCAGAGGGTGCAGGGGTCATGCCATTTAATGGCACAGAAAATGAGACAGCTAAGAAAAGAAAAAAGGAGTGGCTCCTGGCTATCAACACATTCCACAGAAAACTTCACTTTGACAGACATACAAAAACATGCACACTGATGGGAACATGATATAATGATTATGAGTGATGCTGTTCTATGCTATGTATTCCGTCTCCCCTTCACAAACAGCCTGAATAGCATACAGAGAAATTGTTGTGATGATGAGATAGTACAACACGTCATAGCGCAATTACACATACACACATGCATACACACACACACACACACACACACACACACACACACACACACACACACACACACACACACAATGCACACAGTTGTATGTACACATTTTCGTCACACACACACACACACACACACACACACACACACACACACACACACACATATTTTTCTGTCCATCCACCCTCCCCTTCCAACTCCCTTGACCTCCTCCCTCCCCCCTCTTCACAGACAGACAGACAGGCATGCGTGCACACACACACACACACACACACACACACACACATATTTTCATGCACACACACACACACACACACACACACACACACACACACACACACACACACACACACACACTCACACACACACACTCATGACCATCACTGTCTAGTGCATGATCAGAGTGAAAATGAAAGAAATCAGCACAGGGTTTTTTTTTTTAAAAGATCGGAGAGCATGCACAGATCAACGTAGGATTCCACAGTTCATGTTGCATCATGTGTTTCAACTAATGAACAAGCAAAGTGTGAGGGAAACGTGCACGCCTTTGAAACTAATGATGTGTTTGTTGTGTGTCTCACACTGTGTGCACCACTGACTGTTGCTGCTGCTCTCCACCTGGTGATGTGAACAGGACAAACGCGTAATTTTTCTACCATCATTTCACTTTTGTCATTTTTCATATTCCTTAGCTCTGGTTAAGTCCTGGCTGTGTTTTTATCGAAGCTGTAGTCAAACTACCTCAGAGAAATCAGCTCCTGTAGGAAATGGAATAAGAAAGCAAAAATGACAGCATTAAATTTTCAAATTTTTTACTTGGCTAAGGCTAACTTCTGTTCCTTACCAATGAAGTATAGCAGAGGGCTGTTAGTCAAACGGTGTGAAACTACCATGCCACATGTGCTCCTCTAAGAGCACAATGTGGCTGTTTACACCTCAAGTAAATTGGGGCGTAAAACTGTAATGAAATCCACTTGCAGAAATGAGTGAATATGGAAGTTGCTGAAGAAATGTGTTGAAAATGCACAACAGGCAGTTGAGACATTGAATACTTAGCCTGCCTACAGTCAAATATTCCTTTTTTTTTTCTGCAGAGCAGCCATGGCTTAGCATATTTCTATACTACATTTTTTTTCCCTAATGCCTGCTTTAAAAAGGCATTTTTGAAAGAGTGCTTTTAGCAAAAAGGTTAATGCTTCCAGATCTTAATGTCATCAGCATAGGATCTTCATTGGGATTTACAAGGTAACAGACTTTCTGAAAAAAAAAAAACCCAAAAAAAACCCTAACATATCAGTGCTTAAAAGAACGGAGAAGCCATAATGAAAAGAACATCTGGAGACATTAGTCAGGACTGACCACGTGTGATTCAGAACAATAACAGTGTCTGTGTATTAGACACAAGGCGTGTTGACATGAGTGCACTGTGTGATGCTAACGCCTCTTTTTCTCTCTCCCTCCTCACGGCAGGATTGGAAGACCAAGGTTTGCACAGATTAGTGGCCATATATAGACTGCACAAAGCATGCTGCTGCTTCTGTCACTCACACATCGCACATGCTGTCTCATGGCACTGGCAGGGATAGGCGCTGGTGTATGCTGTAGGACTGTTCTTATCATTTAACTATAATTGGTTGTTTGTTGGTTGATACGATTGTTAGTATTAGTTTACGATATGATTGTTAGTAGTATTATAGCCATTGTTCATGGTTTTATCATAGACAGTTCTGTTACCAATTATCAGTATTCTTTGCATCATGTTTGGTAGTTTCAGGTGCATTTTCATCCAAGTTTTTGTGCTTTGAGTACTGAAATTGAAAATGAAGGAACACATGCACACACACCCAGACACACATGCATGCATGCAAGCATGGATGTATGCACATTTATACTCATGCACAAACACACACATGCATACACACACATGCATGCACACAAGCACATATGCATGTATGCAGACATGCATACACACATGCAGTCAGGCACACACATACACACATGTATGCACGCACATGTTCACACACACATGCACTCACTCACACACATACACACTCACACACACACTTTTCAGATCACCGTGGGAGAAAGACTATACAGAGACTAAACGCAGGATTACTGAGCTGACATTAATTCATGTATTAATACCTAGTATCATCACATATGTGTTTCTACACATCTTTGTCTTTATCATTAGGATTCTGCATATTTTTGCATATTTGTGTCTTAATGATAACAGATCTGTTACTTTACTTCTTACTTTCTGGTATGTAATGTATGTTCCTTACATAAATAAAGCCAGTATTCTTCTTTCTGCTATCTCTTTCCCTTCTTGCTGACCTCAGTTACTATGCCAGAAAATCAGTTCACCATATTGTAACTGGCTTAGTCAGTCAGTTCACCATATTGTAACTGGCTTAGTCAGTCAGTTCACCATATTGTAACTGGCTTAGTCACTCTTATAGAACAGAAAGGGGTGCCTGAAAATCAATATACTATATTGAAACTGGCTTAGTTATAGAAGGTTTTGCCTGAAAATCAGTATATTATGCTGCAACTGGCTTAATCATTCTTCGATAGAGTAGACTGGGATGCCTGAAAATCAGTGTATTATATTGCAGTTGGCTTAGTCATTCTACTGTAGAATAGAGATGGATGCCTGAAAATCCGTATGTTATACTGCAGTTGGCTTAGTCATTCTTCCATAGGAGAGAAAGGGACACATGAAAATCAGGATATCATACTGTGACTGGCCTTGTCAGTCTCCTATAGAATAGAAAGGAATGCCTGAAAACCAGTAAACCTTAGTCAGTCTTACTATAGAATCGAAAGGCTTTTTTTTTTCTTTATTTTTTTAAAAAGGGATTAGAGCACAGATTGCCTTGAGGCTGTTTATAACTGACCACTGAGATACAGGACTGTGGATCTACTTCCCTTCTGTTTTGATGTCCAGGAAAAGAATTGAGCTGACAGAGTGAAATGATAGACAGTGAGCATCTGGGAAGGTTCAAGATCACCAGACACCTATCGCTTTTCCTGCCAGCCTAGTGATCATGGTTAGGAGCTTGCTCCAGGTTCTGCTGACTTCTCTTTGCTTGTGACTACATGATCGTAACTTTGCTGCCTGCTCCACTAACAAGACAGTTACGCAGAAAGTGTCTCTTTCCCCTACATCCCATGCTGCACGCCGAGTCAAAAAGAAAGGTTCAGGTTACCTGATTGAAGTGCACTCTTCATATTTGTTGTCAGCAGTGAGGCGAGCGTTTAATTCATTGTATGCTGCCTCTTTTTTTTATCTGTTTCATTTAGAGGTGAAAGTATTGAAAGACTGCTTGAAAACGAAAAAAAAAAAAAAAAAACCAAGGTTCTCATAACTTTCATCTCTTCTCTGGAAACAAATGCCTAAATAGGAGCTGTGTTTGCTGACCCAGCTTAAAAGAAGAAAGGTATTATAAATCAAGAGGCATTATAAATCAAAGTATGTAACATATTAGAGTGAGAATGTCTTTGCGTGTGTGTGTGTGTGTGTGTGTGTGTGTGTGTGTGTGCGCGCATGTGTGTGTGTGTGTGTAAGTGTGTGTGTGTGCGCACATTTTTTTTACTACTGCTTTAAGTATTAAACATGTTCCAGTCTGCACTCACATAAACACTCAGACATATATAGATACACACACTCGTATGGTTTGTGGCAGCAGTGATTACTGTCAGTGGGTACACAGGGTCTGTCAAGCAGTTGGCTTTATGCACAGGCAAGTTACCTGCTAAGCTTCTTCCATGTGTAGCTGTATCCACACAAGAAACCTCTCTACTCTGCCCCTCATTCCTCCTCTAATCCCCCTACCCCATCCCCAACACTTGCCCTCTTCCACTCACAGTCTTCTCGGAGATTTCCCCCCCCCACCCTGTTATATACACAGTCACAATTTTTTTGCCCCCCCCCCTTTTTTTTTTAAAAATTTACATTTTTTTTGTATTTACATTTTTGCCTGTATCTTAGCCTCTCTTAGCAAACACTGCCTCCTCAGCACACAATCAGATCTCCTTGGGAAAAGAAAGTATTTTTTTTTTTCTTTTTTTTTTTTAGGTACTCAGTCATCAATATGGAGTAACGTGATTCCTTTATTTCTCCACACTGCAGTTTTCTTTCCATCTTGTTACTCTCTATCAATTTCCCCTGTTCACATCTGATGCAAAAAGAGTTTTCTGATGTGTAATAAAGTTTTCTGTCTGTTTCTTGTTCACTCTCCTCCTTTGGCCTGTTTTCTTCAGCTGTCAGTAAAGAAGATTTTTTTTTTTTTTCTCTCTCTATTTTCCCCTGTACTTGTTCTTTCCCTTTTGGGCCTGTTTCTCAGTTGCTGTACTTTGTTAACGTAAACCCTGAGTCTTTTCGTGTATGTCATCATCTGTTATGCTACGCTGTCTTTCTTCTGTTTCTATGGTCTCTCCTCCAGTTGTCTGTGTGTGTGTTTCACCTGTACGCCTGTTTCTGTTCACTGGTCTGCATGTCTTTGATTATCTGTCTCACATTCAGTTATATAGAGCAGTATTCAAGAGGAATATTATTTCTCAAAAAAAATATCTTGCCTCCCATTCAGTTATATAGAGTGGTATTCAAAATGAAAATCATTTCTTAAGAAAGCCATGTACTAGCAATTATATGATGCACTAGTATCATATCTTTATGGGTTTGTTTTGGGGTAGGGGGGGGGTTGCATATCAAACAGCATTACAGTGACTTATTGATTCTTTCCTTTGCAGTTATCTTCAACATTTGCTTGACCAATATTTTTAACTCTTTATCTTACTAATACTTTTAATTTTTTTGTGTTCTGTAAGCTTGATGACTAACCATTTTAACTTTATGGTTACCTTTTCTTTTAATGAAAAAATGAATATGTACATGTACCAGTGCACATTTATTCATTTGTGTATGTACTAAAATTCTTTTTTTTTTCCTCGCATATTTTCATTCTGGTGTTATATTGCCAATTTATCTTTTTAGAAATGTATGTGTGTTTGTGTGAGTGTATGTGTATATGTGTGAGTGTGTATGTGTGAGTGTGTGCATGTGTGTGTGTGTCCCTGCATGTAGGTATGTATGTGCGCATGTGTGTACTATCTTCCTTTGTAAATTTATTACATTGTGACTGACTGACTATTGTGGCACAAACATTTCACTTTTTTCTTACTGTATTTTGAAGTTTTAAAACAAAGGTAATAATTCATGAAAACTGAATGATTTTATCAGTGTGCAGGATAAAGATAAAAGACATGGTCTATGGGACTGTGGAAAAGATAGACATATTAAGTGATGATTTTCCATTTAAAGAATAAATTATGCATTTTGTTACTGAAACAGAATTACAAGGGAGGGGGGGGGGGGGGGGGGGGATCATTTAGAGTGGGGTTGGTGAGGTCTGTTATCTCTGGGGTGAAGTCAGTCTGATGCCAATGAGGGAGTGGGGCTGGTGAAGTCTGTTACCTGGTGGGGGTGAAGTCAACCTGATGCCAGTGGAGGGGGGGGGGGGGTGAAGTCTGTTACCTCTGGGGTGAAGTCAACCTGATGCCAGTGGGGAGGGGGGGGGGGGGGTGAAGTCTGTTGTTACCTCTGGGGTGAAGTCAACCTGATGCCAGTGGGGGGTGGGGTTGATGAAGTCTGTTACCTCTGGGGTGAAGTCAACCTGATGCGGGGGGGGGGGGGGGGGGGGGGGGGGGGGGTGAAGTCAACCTGAAGTCTGTTACTGTTACTCTGGGGTGAATCAACCTGATGCCAGTGGGGGGGGGGTTGATGAAGTCTGTTACCTCTCGATGAAGTCAGCCTGCCGGTGCCTTTTGGGGGGGGGGGGGGGGGGGGGGTCTGTTACCTCTCGGGGGGGAAGTCAGCCTGATGCCTTTTGGGGGGGGGGGGGGTGAGGTCTGTTACTTCTGGGTGAAGTCAGCCTAATGCCAGGAATGGGGGGGGGGGGTGAGGTGTGTTACCTCTGGGGTGAAGTCAGCCTAATGCTAGGAATGGGGTGGGGTTGGCGAGGTCTGTTACCTGTGGGGTGAAGTCAGCCTGATGCCAGCAGGATCCTAAAGGTATCAAGTAAAAAGACCAGTTGTAGTTTTTTATATATTTGTGGACCTTGTATCAGTCACACTGTGTCACCCAGATGACTATACGTTTCCAGAAAATGTGCGTTTTTGTTGTTACAAGCATTGTCTGGATCTCATTTAAAATACACTTGGTCAGGCACAAAAAAAAAAAAGAAAAATCAAAGAAAGGGGAGGGAAGAGAAAGGTACCCAGAAAACTCATTTTCTGTTCAATTTACATTATCTGTGTAAAGAAGTATACTTTATTTTCTGAGGAGTGCAGAGGGAATGAACACTGGATATGAAACTGTAATGGCCAGTTTTTATATAAGTCTTCAGAAATGCTATGGACATCATAGCTGATGTTGTAACTAGGAGATCCATTTAAGGCAGTTTATATCAAAAGCTTTTGATAACAAGTCCATTAAATAATTTGAGATTGAGACATTTGTTCTGAAAATGTATGTAATCAAGCTGCTGTTCAGATTCATGCTTGGTTCACTGCAGTTCGTGTACAGTAAGCTTGGTGTTTTGAGTACATGAACTTTATGAGGTAAAAACAAGTATATTACTAAATGATGATTCATAGGTTCCACTTGTATGAACGTTAGTAGAAATCTAAACTTGTTCCACTTAATGCCTTTCAGATTTCATGACCAGTAGCAAGCAATAAAACTGAGAGTTTTATTCTAGAAGGAGTGGAGAAAAAAAAAAAAGGAAGAAAATAGTGGATTGGTTATATGGACTTGTTGCCCTGTGCAGAGCATGAACCCAGCCTTGCTGCAAGCCGGACCCTCCATGCTGCCATCTGAAGGTCTGGTGGATGATGTGATCGCCATGGACGCCACCACTGTTCTCAGCTCTGATGGAGAGGTCTTGCCCCTCATTGAAAAGGTCGGTGCATCCTTTCATTTCTCCAGGCAGAAGAGAAAACAGCGTATTCATATCATACATATTAGTGTGTGTTAGAATTTCAAGTGACTGCCAGAGGTAAGACCAATATTTGTTAATCAATTGTAAATTCCATACTTCATATCTGAAAGTGTGATACATCTTATGTTCCTTGTCGCCATCCTGTCTGTGGCAGCATTCATTTTGACATCTGTTGCATTCTACATTATATTCAGTATCAGATTTGATATCTGTGCCACGACCGATCAAACCTGTCAAAGCGTCAGTCTTCTAGGTGGCACCAGCATGTCTTCCATTGTAATTCATGATCTATGTCCAGTCAAACATTTTTTTTTCATTTCTTTAGATGACTTGGAACACTCCCAACATCTAATTCCACAGAAACTCATCGCCTCACCTAAAACCAAAGAGAAAATCATCTCCTGAATCCAGTTGGAAACATTTTCTGTGCCTAGAATCAAGACTATTTTTGTTTCTTCTTCTTCTTCTTCTTCTTTTCTTCTTCTTCTTCTTCTTTCTTCTTCTTCTTGAAATATTCACAGTGCCATAGAATCAGAGGGACCCTTGTTGTGACCTAACCCAGACCAGAAATTTTAAGATTGTACATGGCAGGGAAACTTTTTTTTGGCTTGAGTGAGAGGATTGAGACAGTTCATCACTCACCTGGAGTAAAATCGAGTCTTCTTTTTACTGAAATGAAATAGGATCAAGCCTTTCATTACAGAAGTGCTGCAGAACTGAGACTTTCATGACTTGAGTGAAGTAAGACTGAGTCTTTTTATGATTTACATCAGGTGTGATCCAGCCTTTTATCTACTGAAATCAAATAGTTTGAATCTGTGTATCATCTGAATAAATACAGTGACATTTTTTCATCACCTAGTTGAAATCTGTGCATTGCCTGCGTGACTTTGAATTGAGACTGCATTGCATTGTCAGGTAGGGTCAAGTCTGTGCACTGTCTGCATTAAATTGGATTGATTTACTGCATTACCAAAATGAAATGAATCGAGTTGAGTCTCTGTGGTCTATATCAAGGAGGATCAGGTCTTTTCGTTGATTTGATGAAGGAAGGGGATCTCTCTTCAGCAGCAGAACTGTATTGTGTTGACAGGTGAGACTGGCAGATGGGGTGGAGGTGTGGCTGGGGAAACTGAGGGACTCGGTGGGCCACACCCTGAAGGAACTCAACATCAATGTCGTCACAGACTGCAGTAACGGCATCGCCATGGAGGAGTGGGCCCACAAGGTGAAGAGACAGGATGTGGTGCATTGGCTGTGTTTTTCTGTGGTTAGGTTGGTGTGTGTGTGCGTGCGTGGGTGTGGGTGTGGGTGTGTGTGTGTGTGTGTGTGTGTGTGTGTGTATTTGTTTGTGTGAGTCTGTCTGTCTGTCAGTGTCTGTGTGTACGCATGTGTTCATGCCATCTGCTCACTCACCATAATGCATCTCCTCACAGCACTGTCCTAACCTGTTTTTATTTTCACCAGGCAAATTGTTTCTTTCGCTTTTTTTTACAAGAGTATCTGGCATCAAGGAAAAATTAAACTTGGATCAGTTACACTGTCAGGTTTTCTCTGCAGATTCACAACAAATATCTCTGAAATGTGAACTTTTTTGGTGGGGCATGTTCTTTTTTACTGTGTTCGTAAATGCAAACTTTATGCCAGTCCATGTACACACATTTCAGTGAAAGGTCATCACATTAAATCTTTCAACCTTTCTGAGATTACAGCGTAGGTAGATTTTCCTGCTTGGCATTTTGCAGCTGATCTCTATAATTAGATGGGGGTTCTTTCCTAAACCTGAAATAGTTCAAGAAGTATACTACTGAGAGGCTGAAAAAAGTTTGCATTGATTACAGTGTTATTGTCCTGTGATATATATCAAAAGATCACGAACTATGACTGCTTTTGATGTGTCAGAAAGAACATTATGACTTTGAGCATTGCATTAAATGCTCTTGTTTAGACTGCCAAATACATGCTTTGAGAATATTAACATTTCTTTCATCATCAATGTTGGAAGAAATTCCGGATGAATTTTAAAGAGAATCATTGCATTCTTATCTAACCACATCTAGAATCCACCAGGATATCATGTAGGACTTACTTGGCACTCAGTCTGTGACAACAACTTAAAAGATGCACAGGAAACTGCACAATTCAGTAAGCCACTCAGCAGAATTGATGCTCAGCACATCAGCTGCAAATTCTTTTGAAGTTACATCACTTCACTAAGAGTAGCACATTCTATATTAAAGGTACTGCCCTTGGTTTTAAGTTAATTCATATGGGTGCACCAGGAAATCAATGCTACAAAAACCGGTTTAGACACTTGATCAATAGTCATTCACAGGTTTGTAACACTGTTAGAGGCACCTTTGCCGTCTTCAGGAAAGTGTGATGTGCACCTTACCATGTCACCTTAAATGAGCGGATTCACTGTACCCCCCCCCCCCCCCCCCCCCTTCCCTCCTTCAGTATCCTTCCCAGGTGTGTCGACTGGGCATGCTGTTCCACTGGACGCGGGGAGTGTGAGCAGGGCATCGGGGAGGTGCGCTACGACCGGAAAGCGCTGCAGGCACTTCTGAAGAAGTACACCACCAACACGGGCCGACTGTCCTCGGTGCTGGTTCGCGGAGTGTGGAGAACCTGGACGAACCCATGCTGCCAGTGCACAAGGCTCGTCTGGAGTGCATGATCACTGTGAGTTGGATGATGGATGTGCCTCTTTTTACAGTAAGAGGTGGGGGAGTGGGTCGACAACAAGTGACTGAGAGGCATGTAGCATTATTACTCACTGCCATTGTGATTCAATTTTACAAGAAAGCTGTGTTTATATCTCTTACAGCTGTGTATCTCCAGATAGGTCTGTCTGTGGTATTATGAGAAAACTCTGTGACATCATGAGAAAGCTCTGCCTGTAATAGCATGAGAAAGTTTTTCTGTGACATAATGAAAAAGCTCTATCTGTGATGTGATGCAGTAATAAGTTCTGTCTGAAAAAGCTCTATCTGTGATATGATAATACAGTTCAGTCTGTAACATCATTTTAAAAAAAAACTCTGTCAGTGATATCATTAGAAAGTTCTGTTGGTGATTGCATGAGAAAACTCGTATGTGACATATGAGAAAGCTCTGTCCATAATAATATGAGAAAGCTCTTCCTGTGATTTTTGTGTGAAAGCTGTGTCTGTGACATCATGAAAAAACTCTGTCTGTGATCTCGTGGGAAAGCTGTATTTGTGATTCCATAAGAAAGCTCTCTGTGATATGAGAGAACTCTTTCTGTGATTCCATTTGAAATCTGCCTCAAATATGAGAAAGCTTTGTCTGTGATATCATGAGAAAGCTTTGTCTGTGATATCATGAGATAGCTGTGTCTGTGATATCTTGAGAAAGCTGTGTCTGTGATATCAATGCGATAGCTCTGTCTTTGACGTCATGAGATAGTTATGTCTGTGACATCATGAGAAAACTTGTGTCTGTACCTTCAGAAGGTCATTGCAGATCTGACATCATAAGAAGTATCTGTGTGTGAAGTCATGAGAAAGCTGTGTCTGTGATGTCATGAGAAAAGCCCTGTGATGTCATGAGAAAGCCCTGTGATGTCATGGGAAAGCCCTGTGATGTCATGAGAAAAGCCCCATGATGTCATGAGAAAGCCCCGTGATGTCATGAGAAAGCCCTGTGATGTCATGAGGAAGCCCTGTGAGTGACGCCATAAGAAGGCTCTGTCTGTGAAGTCATAGGAAAGCTCTTTAAGTTACAGCATGAGAAAGCTGTGTCTGTGACTTCATAACAAAGCTGTGTCCATGACTTCATGAGAAAGCTTTGTCTGTGAGTGCTGTGCTATGATGTGAGAAAGCTTTTGTCTGCATGTCTGTGACATCATGAGAAAGCTGTATCTCTGTGTCTGTGACATCAATGGATGTCTGTGACATTTTAAAAAAATGTCCTGCAGCATCATCAGAAAGCTCTGTCTGCTTGTCTGTGACATCATCAGAAACCTCTTTTTGTGTATGTCATTTCATTAGAAACATCTCTGCATATCTGTGACAGCAAACCTCTTTTTGTATCCATGTACCTGAGAGATGTACTGGACATATGTGCGGCCGAAAGCTGCGTGAGATCACTGACTTTGAGTGGAGGCGCAGTGTACGCTGTTACATGCACCCGTCTGGTAAGATTTTGCAGTGTGTTTTCATTCATATTAAATCATCTTTACTCAAAGTAGACATACATGAAAGCCCACTTGTAGAAATAATTGAACAGGAAAGATGCAGCCATCAAAGTGCTGAGCAATGATTATAATGAAAAACAGTTACATCATGCAGCACTTCCCTACAGGTAGGCTAAAAAAAAAGCATTACAGTGACTCAGAAGGAAAGGAAATTTAAAAAATTTGCAGGTAAAATGACAGTCACAAAATGCTTGGCATAAATACACAGTGTATTGTTTTTCCATATGCTACATGTACACTCACAGAAAATCACAGACACACCTGCATATCTATAGTTCCACATGTCATTATTTCTGCAGAGGCATGGATGATGCTGTTCCCTAAAAACTGTAACTCAGCCAAAAAGCAATATCGGAATAGGTTTGATGGAAGAATGAAAGTTTTGAATATCATCTAAGAGAAAAATAAAAAGTGTGTGTTTCTTGGTGAAAAGGGGGAGTGAAATCCTAATTTAAACTCTGGAGAACACAGAAAAAATGTTTTTAAATGGGGTGAGTTCAGGCTCTGTCATGAGCAATATTTGAATATTTGTTGGTTAAAAGAGACAGTAAACGGCCACACAGAAAAGAAGAGACATTTTTAGCATCAAGCCTGTAATTCATCGCAAAGGGAATGTATGTTATGAAAGAGAAGAGAGAAAAAGATGACATTGTAATTTCTTTTGTTGTTACAATTAAGGTTTATTCATCTAAAACAAACCAATATTTATTTTTATGCCTTTTCAAAATTCAGTTTTCAGAACACTGCAGTTATTTGGGGTTTTGTTCATTTTCACTGTAACTCTCTCTACAGAGGAGAAGCCTCCAGAACCTATGATTTGGATTCTGGACATGGCCTACAACTACGGAACAGAGTCTATGGCACAGACTGTGGTGTGGCCTTGACCCCCACCACTGAGCGATGCTTTGTGACCATGGCCATGGCGCTGAACCAGTGCCTGGGCGCTCGCATCACAGGACCTGTCGGTGTTGGCAAGACTGAAACCATCAGAGTGAGTTATCGCCAACAACATCTCGCAATTTTTAGTGTATGAAATGGATACATTTACTCACTCAGCAACCTGTTTTGTTGTTGGTGTTGTTGTTGTTTACTTTGCATATGTTTTTGCAAACAAGAGAAAAGCTGGTGTATGCTATACACACAAACACCCTGACCCTTTTCCCTCCTTCCCTATTCCTGCCATCATTCTTACACCCCCCCCCCCCTCCCTACACTCCTCATGCTTCCTACAAACATATACACACAGACATAGAAGCATACTCACACATGCATGTATTTATAGCATGTACCTAGAGAGAAAAAGAAAAAAAAATTAAAGATGATATTGTCTAACTTACGTGATCACTTCCTCTGTTTAATGCACACCTTGTAAACCTTATTCGTTTTTATTTCAGTGCAGTTAGCAGGTTTCAAAGATTATTTTGTTATGTATCTCATGATCTGTGTTACTATGATATCTTTATTTCAGGCCATGGCTATGATCTTTGTCACTATGGTGACATCCTGTCATTATGTGTCTTTCAGGGAAAGCTAGCTACTATCTGTGTAATTATGGTGTCTGTATTTCAGGGCCTGGCTGTTGTCTGTGTCATTATCTTGTCTATATTTCTGGACATGGCCATAGTGTATGTGATTTTGGCATTTGTATGTCAGGGCATGGCCCATAGCATATGTGTTTGTGACGTCTGTATTTCGGGGCCTGGCATTATCTGCATCATTTTGTGTCTGTATTTTAGAGCATTGCTGTGGTGTATGTCATTATGGTGTCTGAATTGCGGGGCTTGGTCATAATCTGTGTCATTAAATGATGTATTTCAGGGCATGGGCATGGTATATGTCTCTATGAGGTCTGTATTTCAGAGTCTGACCATCATCTGTGTCATTATGGTGTCTGTATTTCAGGGCATTGTTATGTCATTGTGAGGTCTGTATTTGAGGGTTTGGCCATCATTGGTGTCATTATATGTCTGTTTGGAGGGCATGGCCATACTGTGTGTCTTTATGACATCTGTATTTCAGGGTTTGGCCATCACCTCTGTCATTATATGTCTGTTTTGGAGGGCATGGCCATACTCTGCGTCATTATGGTGTCTGTATATCAGGGTATGGCCATGGCCTGTGTCTTTATGATGTCTGTATTTCAGGCCATGGCCATCATCTGTGTCATTATATGTCTGTTTTGGAGGACATGGCCATGCTCTGTGTCTTTATGATGTCAGTATTTCAGGGCATGGCCATGGCCTGTGTCTTTATGATGTCTGTATTTCAGGCCATGGCCATCATCTGTGTCATTATATGTCTGTTTTGGAGGACATGGCCATGCTGCTCTGTGTCTTTATGATATCAGTATTTCAGGGCATGGCCATGGCCTGTGTCTTTATGATGTCTGTATTTCAGGGTTTGGCCATCATCTGTGTCATTATATGTCTGTTTTGGAGGACATGGCCATACTCTGTGTCATTATGGTGTCTGTATTTCAGGGCATGGCCATCATCTGTTTCATTATGTGTGTTTGCATTTCAGGCCTGGCTGTGGTGTATGTTGTTGTGTGAGGTCTGTATTTTATGGCCTGATCATGGTGTATATCATTGTGGAGTCTGTATTTCATGGCCTGGCCATGATGTGTGTCATTGTGATGTTTGTATTTCATTATCTGGCCATGATGTATGTCATTGTGGGATGTGTATTTCATGATCTGGTCATGGTGTATGTCATTGTGATGTTTGTATTTCATTATCTGGCCATGCTGTATGTCATTGGGGCTGTGTGGTATTCATGATCTGACCATGGTGTATGTCATTGTGATGTTTGTATTTCATTATCTGGCCATGCTGTATGTCATTATGGTGTGTGTATTTCATGATCTGGTCATGCTGTATGTCATTGTGATGTTTGTATTTCATGATCTGGCCATGCTGTATGTCGTTGTGATGTTTGTATTTCATGATCTGGCCATGCTGTATGTCATTGTGTTGTTTGTATTTCATGATCTGGCCATGATGTATGTCATTGTTGGATGTGTATTTCATGATCTGGTCATGGTGTATGTCATCGTGATGTTTGTATTTCATGATCTGGCATGCTGTATGTCAGTGTGGAGTGTGTATTTCATGATCTGGCCATGGTGCACGTCATTAGGGGGGTCTGTATTTCAGGGGCCTGGCCAACATCTTTGGCAATTTCCTGGGAGTGTTCCAGTGCTCTGAGGCTTTCAGTCCTGTCAGCATCGGCAAGATCTGCCAAGGAATGTCCATGGTCAGTGCTTTCCCATCCTTCCTCTTCTCTCCCTTTGTAGACAGGACTCTGTACTGTATTAACAAGTAACATGCTTTAAAGGATTATATCTTTGTTTTCTTGTTTTGTTCTATGTTAAAATTAAATGTGTTTTTTGTGACTAGTTTAATTTTTTGTTCAATGCATCTTGATAAAAAAAAATGTGGAGCATACAATTGATATGTTTCTTCATGACATGAAAATATTTTCTATGTTAACTTTGAATACAGGTGAATAATATGTATTTATAAGAAATGTGAGGGGGGGGGGGGGGGGGGTCATATCTATCAAAGACTTCAGTTTGGTGGTAAATGTTTGATGTCGGGCACACACATGCAGTAGAGGGTCACAAATAGAGCAGAGGCTCACAAGTGAGGTACAAGGTCACAAACAAAGAGCAGAGTAGAGTCATAATTGGGGAAGAAAATCACAGATGTGATGGAAGGTCAGAAATACGCTCGAGAGACACAAACTGGGGAGAGGGTCTCAACCGGGGTAGAGGGTCATAAAAGGGGTGGAGATCACAAAGTAAAGGATCACAGGTAAGCTGGCGCGGGTCACAAGTGGGGTAGGGGCTCACAAATAGGGTAGGGGGTCGTAAATGGGACAGTGAAGAGTCATAGATGGGGTAGAGGGTCACAGATGGGTGCAGAGGAGAGGACTCTCTGAGTAGGGTCGAGGGTCACAAAGGGAGTGAGGAGTCGCGAATGTGGCTGAGGCTCATGAAATGGCAGAGGATGACAAATGAGGTGGATGATCAAAAATGAGGAGAGGAGGTCACAAACTGGATGGAAAATCACAAATAGGGTGGGGGAGGGGTCATAAATGGGATGGAGTTTAATAAATGAGATAGAAGATCACAAATGGTGGAGGGTTTTGACGGGGATGGAAAGTCCAAATGGGATGAAAGGTCATGAACTGGATGAAGGTCACGGATTGGGTGAAAGATCACAAATGGGCTGGAGGGTCAAAAATGGGTCAGAGAAGTCAGAAGTGGGAAAGAAAGTCACAAACGAGGTGAAAGTTCACTGTTCGAGATTAGAGAGTCATAACTGAGGTAAAGTGTCACATTTTGGGACGGTAACAGATAGGGCCAATCCCTGTCATCATGACATATGTGTGCTGTGTGGTGTGCAGGATGGGTGTTGGGGTTGTTTTGACGAAGGTCAGACGCTGAGCCAGGAGGCCATGTCGGTGTTGATGGATCACGTCCAGTCCATCATTCTGGCCGCCCGCGCCAAGCAGACCTTCATGGTCCTCGTGGATGGCACTGAGGTGTGTGAGTGTGTGTGTGTGTGTGTGTGTGTGTGTGTGTGTGTGTGTGTGTGTGTGTGTGTGTGTGTGTGTGTGTGTGTGTGTGTGTGTGTGTGTGTGTGTGTGTGTGTGTGTTGTGTTTCACTTAAGTGAAGATTAATAAAATTTGAAATGCATTTTTCATGTAAATGTTGCTGAAGTAAAACTTGGTTACACATGTTTTTTGTGCTAAGATGCCTCTGATAGAATGTTTTAGTGAGTTCGGCATTTGAAATCCATTTCTTTGCATAAAATGATAAGTTAGGCTATAATGTGTTTAATGTCAAACATCAGTATTTTTGTCCAAAATGTGTGTAAATGAATTTGGTATACTGAAGTGGATACCATTCATAGAAAAAGCCATTTTTTGATCTCCGAAGGTGTCCTATGGTCACTGATGACATGTTATATCTCTGACTGGACATTTTATTTTTTTCAAAAAGAATACATTTACCATGTGTTTGACCTACAATGTGTTTGGCATATAATGTATTTAACTTATGATATTTTTTACTTACAATGTGTTTGGCATATGATGTGTTCACTTACACTGTGCTTGGCATATGGTATCTTTTGGCTTACATCTGTTTCACTTATTATGTGTTTGACTTACAGTGTCTTTGACTCACAATATGTTTGACCACCAGATCCCTCTGAAGAAGAACGTTGGTCTGTTCATGACCACGGACCCCACACACTCACTGCCCAATGCCAGCATGCCCAATGACATCGCCGGCTCCTTCCGAACCCATCTCTCTCATCATCAAACCTGATCTTGGCCAGATTCTCAAGGCCAAATGCTCAGCCCTGGGCTTCCGTGCGGCCAACATCCTGGCACTAAGGTTGAAAGTGCTGGCGGAGCTGGTGAAAGGATCAACTGTGAGTATGGGTTTGGCAGTTTGTCAGGCATTGCCCTCATTTGGACAGATCCCGTGAGTTTGATTATTTATCATAGTGGACCAACCTCTGTGTCACTATGATTATCATCACAGATGTGGTTTAGAGGTTTCAACTCTATCAAAAGCTGTATGATTTGAGAAAGTTTCAATCCCGGTCAACTCCTATAGAGTTGTTGAATGTGATTTGAATTTTGGAAGTTCAGTAAAATCTTATCTGCTTATCAAATGTGTCGTGAGTGTAGCAAGGCTTTCCAGATCAGTGCTGCAAGTGTTTGTTTTCTCTCTGATTTGATGGTTTCTGATAGTGATCCAGTTTCAGTTTCACCTCTGCATCCATGTCTGCAGTGAGCTTCCGTAGCTGTGCAAGTTCTCCTCTCTGGTCAGTGGCTTCTGATGACCTGGTTCTGGCAGCTCCATTTGAACTTCTTGCGTGTGGACAAAGTCAGGACAAGCTGGGTGTAGTTGTGTGTGTGGAGGGTTGGTGTCACCATCAACTCTCATGCTGCCTTTATTTTTACCTGTCTGTATTGTTGTTGTTGTTGTTATCCTTGTTATTCTGTGCATATCTCTGTCAGTGTTGTAAGCTCTCTGCAGTGATCTGTGCTGCTATCGCCTCTTGATGGCATTCTTCTTGTCTGTGTTGCTGTGGTTGATTCTGCCTTTATTGTTCTCTGTATTCCTCATTCTCTCTATATTTCTATTGTGTTATTCCGTATATGTCTCTGTGTGTTTGTGTAGCCCCCAGGAGTACCACCACCACTTCTCCGTGGCGGCGCTGAATGGTGTCCTGAAGCGGGCCAGTCAGAAGCGGCGCAGCATGCGAGACGACAAGATGGCGGAGAAGGACAAGCGGGAGGAAACATCGCGCTCCGAGAGCGCCAACTCTGAGGCCCCCACCACACGACTCATGACTCATGGAGGCTCTTTAGGTAATTTCTTTTCTTGATTTTGCTGTTGCTGAGTCTTGAAGGCAAAATGGTCTTTTTTTTTTTTTATTTAGTCTGTATAAAGAATGATAATATTAATGCGGTACATTCATCTGTCAAACATCCTACAAATTATGACAAATAGCTTTACACGCAACACTGAGAGTGAAAAACAATAAATGCTCTGAAGCAACTCAGTGATTGACATTAACAGTCTGTTGGTGAGGGAGAGGATGTAGGGTGAGAGGGTGGGACTATTTAAAAGATGATATCATAGGCAGCAAAAAAGGGAAAGAAGTATGTTGGGATGTAAATCTGGAACTATTCATTGTTAGAGGGGAAGTGGCTCGGAAGGATGCCTTCCATTGTTCATTGTATCCCCTGTATATTTTCATATGCCTATTCAGTCTATGTTTTCTTTCATTATTTATTGTGACATGCTGTTGCATATAAGTCCATATTGGAAGTTCATCAGGCATAGCCCAGAATTTTATTCACAGCAAATCCATAGTTTTGCCTGTTACAGTCTATGTTTCCATTAATTCATTAATTCTGTATTGATACACAATTTTTTTATACTATAATTCACAGTCATCTATTCGTTGTATGCTTCAGTGAAGATGCCTGGGTCACTGGGTATGCGTAAGTCGGGCACCCCTAATCCCATGACAGCTGCTGGCAAACAGGAACATGCCATCGTCGCCCAGACCATCGAGGACATCATCGGCCCCAGACTGACAGGGGAGGTGGGCATTGTTTTCAGAGTGTGATAGATGACAAGCAGACTGTTTTCAATGTATAGCTGGTGACACGTGGATTGTTTTGAGTTTACTGTTGGTGACATGTAGAGGGTTTTTAGCCTATAGTTGGTGACAAATGAATTGCTTTTGGTGTATAGTTGTTGACATATTGTTTTCAGTGTGTAGTTGGTGACCTGTAGATTATTTTCAGTGTACAGCTGGTGACTTGCAGATTGTTTTCAGTGTTGCTGGTGACTTGCAGATTGTTTTCATCAGAGTTGGTGACATGTATGTCATTTTCAGTGTATAGTTGGCAACACATATATTATTTTCAGTGTATAATTGGTGTCATGTAACTGTTTTCAGTGTATGGTTGCTGACATAGTGGTTGTTTTTAGTGTACTACTGGTGGCATAATGTGTGTGTGTGTGTGTGTGTGTGTGTGTGTGTGTGTGTGTGTGTGTGTGTGTGTGTGTGATCACATTTATGCGCAATTAAAATCTGAATCTCTGATAAAACAGTGAAATTTTTTGCCACTTTTCATACCTAGCATTGCCACATACATCAGTTATGCAGCTACCTCAGTGTACAGTTACATATCTCAAACTATGACAGACAACACAGGCATTTCATAAGAATGCTTTTGAGAGAGAAGGGTGATACATTTACTTTTTATGGTATTTAGGGAGAAGAAAATCCAGATTATAATTCAAAAGAGATGACTTACCAGTGGTTTGAAACTTATCGTTTCCAGGCTGTTGTAGAAATGAACACTGCTTTTTTCATGAGCACAATATTAAATGATGAGAGAGAATGAAAAACATAGATGAACTATATAAAAAGAACCAAAGAAATACTATATTAAAAAGAACCAAAGAAAAGAGAGAAGTCTCATTAAACACACAGGCAGACACAAACACATGCACACACATACACACACATACACAATCATGCACTCACATTCTCTCTCTCTCTCTCTCTCTCTCTCTCTCTCTCTCTCTCTCTCTCTCTCTCACACACACACACACACACACACACACACACACACACACAACACAACACACACACCATCAAAGAACCAGACATACCGCATGTAATGAAGTAAAATGCCACACTAACCACAGACTGTTTCCATCCAATAGAACCTGACCCTGTTCAAGACCATCCTGAAGGACTGTTTCCTGGGCCTCCCTGATCCTCCCGCTAACATCCTGTCTGCCAAGTCCCGCTCCTTTGACATTGAGGCAGCCATCGAGAACAAGGCACAGGACCTTGGCCTCATCGCCCACAAGCCCTGGGTGGCTCGCTGCCTGCAGCTCTACAACCTGTCCCAAGTCCATCATGGTCAGTGGAGCCTACCAGCTGGGGTGTGGCAGTAGCTTAGAGCTTAGATCAGACATGACTGTAAGATGACACTGGTAGGCTGATAGATTAGACTGCTTAACATTCCACCAACTTGGGGTAGCCACTAGTTTAGAGCTAGACATGACTGTAAGATGACACTGGTAGGCTGATAGATTAGACTACTTAACATTTCCACCAACTTGGGGTAGCCAGTAGTTCAGAGCTTAAGATGAAAAAATGGCTACAGGATGATGCTGAGAAATTGACAGAAAAGACTTCCAAAGAGCCCACAAACTTGGGATAGCCAGTAGTTTAGAGCTTAACATCAGAAATGACTGCAAGTCGATACTGGTAGATATTTAGATTTTATCTACCAGTCTACCCAGTATCATCTCGCAACCATTTTGTTTATGGAGTACAGTGTATCATTTATCATTAACTATGAAATCTAGTCTTATAGAGAAAAAGTGTTTTTCTTTAAACATATACTCCAGATTCAGGAAGCTTCATCCTTGTTATGAGACCTTATTGGAAATTTTGTTATAACAGATACATTATAAGTATTAACAGATACATTATAAGTACAGAAAAAATGAAGATTGGTACAAGCAATTAACTCAGTGGTGATGTACAAAAATTAGACTTGATAAATGAATCAAAAAATTCAACAGAGTTATACAAAATGATATACTAAATACACCAGATCTGAAGATTTTCTGTTTACTTTTAAAATTTCCAATGACAGAAAAAAAAAATGTAATGCTACTCATAGATTTCTACAAATTTGTGAAAAAAAAAAAAATTATGTCACTAAATGCTTACATGAAAATTGTTACAGCATGTGTTGCTTACTTTAGAATGTTTGTAGTGCCCACCGTCCAATGTACTAGGAAGAAGTTGGTGACCTTTCTGTCAAAATGATATTCCCTAAGTCATACAAACACATTCAGTATCAAATCCCAGACCTATCACAAGCTTATTGCATTTTGCAAAGAGATTTCCTTCACTCCACCATCTGGTTTGGGAAAAGTTTAACCACTGACCTATCTCAGAACAGTTTAATCACAGAGCAAACTACACTGCTTTAGTACAAGAAAGAATGGCAGATTGTTTAAGGGTCAAACAAACAGCCTCTAAAGTTTCCCTTGAGCGTTTAAGAAAAAAAAAAATGTCTATGTTCCCTCAGCGCTTAAGTTTGGGTGTGTCACAGTTTGTGAATGAGGCACTTAAGTGAATGCATTAACACTGTGCTAAACTCATTTCTCAAAAGGTTGGATGAATGTGAATGACATTTTTTTTCCAGCTCTTGATCATGCATGTTTTACAGCACACATGTAAGAATTATCACTCACACTTATACTGCTTATTTCATCAGATTAAAAAGCAGTCAGACTACCCAAGAGCGCATGATTATGTAAACATGACCATGTACAGTCTTCACACTGTTTTCTGCCATCCCAGGTCCTGTTTTCCCACCACCCCCATATGAAGAGCACTCAGCCAAAACCTTGGTGCCAACAGAAATGCATGCCAGCTAACTGACCTGTTCTGGCCAGCAGGCTGATCAAAGGTGGTTGTTATTTCCAGACAGAAGGTTGTCGGATGCAGGAAATCTCCTGTCTGCAGGATGGCTGTTGCTGGAATCCCCCTTCGTAGGCTGTCTTCTGGGCCACTGGGTGACCAGTCTCTAAGTTCCAAAGTGACAAGGGCTTACCCCAGTCTGACAACAACATTCAACAGCTTGCCAGGAAAACAAGTATTAACTGATGCTGTTCAGACTTTGGTCTGGGAGCAGCTTGCCCTGAAGAGCCAGTGGGATGCCAACAGTTCAATAGGCTGGTAATTTTGTTGTCCACTATTATGTTTATGAGCACTTTTGCTGTCTCTCCCCAGGAATCATCGTGGCCGGCCGGTCTGGCAGCGGCAAGTCAACGTGCATCCAGACGGTGGTGGAGGCACTGTGCCTGCAGGCGCGCGGCATGTCCCGCCAGTCCCACAGCAGCAAAACCTCTCAGTCCTCAGAGAAAGTGCACAAGCTGCAGCGGATCTATCCCCTGATGGTGGATGACCTGTCCCTCATGTTTGGCTCCCAGGATCAGAACGGGGACTGGGTGGACGGCATCGTCACCTCCGCCATTCGTAAGGCCAACAGGGTAAGGATGAAAAAAAAAGCACTAAAAAGCAAGTATGTTATAAACTGTTTGTGATGTGTGTCTTCATGTGTTCATGAATTTGAAGGGGGATGGAGGGATGAGAAAGGACAAGGGAGGGGGGGGAAGGGGAGAGAGAAAAAGTTAGAAACATAGGAGGGGTTTGTAGGGAACTCGATAGATGTATATTATATATGTGTACATGCACATGCACATTTCTGGTTGTTTTTTTTTGTTGTTTTTGTTAATATGATATACATTTGAGCATGTGTGTGTATATGTGTATAGGCTGCAAATTTGAGTACAATCGTGCAAGTACTCGTTACTTTGTGCAAAATGTTTATGTACGCAAGGTTAGATACAAAGTGTAACAGTCTGCATGAGTTGTATACATGCGAGGCCTCTTTCTGTCACAGAACCAGAGCACCACCTGGCTGTGTCTGGATGGCCCTCTGACCCCTGTGTGGGCCGACAACTTCAACAGCATTCTGTCCTCTGATAAGGTGAGACCTCACCCAAATCACAACTGACATTCTGTAAATAATGTTTTTGAGGGTACGTGAGAGAATCCTTTACAAAATCATGAATGTAAATTGTCAGCATTACTTCTCTTGTCGTTCTGGTGGTTGAGATTATTTAAATGATCATTCTTCATTGTCATTGTTGTTGTCGTCATGTAATTGTTCTCATCAGTGTTGTTGTATTCTTGGTTCTGGATTAAGCCTTTGTTTTACGGCCATGATGATGGTAACTGCATATCTTCACCGGCAAACTCATCCAATTTTGCTTTACTGAACACACTGACAGGTGTTAACTTAAACATTCACTGAGTGCCTTCAAAACAAAAAAGTAACAAACACAAACAAAATCTTATTTCTAATCTTTGCCAGACTGGCCATGCATCACTGTTTGAATCGCTGCTGTTCTTCTGTGATGGTTCACGACCTCTGGTGTCAGCTCAGTCAACAACCTCAATGGCAGAAGGGGGTTGCTACTATTTTTGTCGATCTCTTCAATGGGATCAGATGCTGACTCATGCTTCAAACTAATTTCTTTTTATGGACAAAAGCTACTGAATCAAAGCCATGATTGGTTCTTTCCCATGAGCAGTGTGAAGAATCAGGTTTGAAATGTAAAAATTAGGGTCCGCAACCCTTGAGTTTTTATGCCTTCAAGCACCTCAGAGTGACTGCATCTCTTGAGAGGCTGCAACTTTCAACTTCAAACAGCAGAAAAAACGGTGCATTGGCAAGCAAGACAAAAAAAAAAAAAAAAAACAAAACATAATAAGCACACAGTTCTGAGCAAGCAGACAAGAGAAGAAAAAAGAAACAAAACAACAACGATGAAAAACGTTGGAAGAGGAAAAGGTTGATGTGGTATTCTTAGAGACAAAAATGTGTCATCACATGTACAGAACACATCTTTGCTGCACGTATTTGGGAATGTGATGGATGAGGAGTGAAGATTTACTTCATGGCTGTTTTGTTGCTGTTGATGTTGTGGATGATGTAACAGTTACAGTATGACTTTCTGATGTCAAGCTGTGTGTGTGTGTGTGTGTGTGTGTGTGTGTGTGTGTGTGTGTGTGTGTGTGAGTGAACAGACTCTGCACCAGTTGAATGGAGACAAGCTGTTCCTGTCAGACAACATCATGGTGCTCTTTGAGACGGACAATCTGAGTCAGGCTTCTCCGGCTGCTGTCGCCAGATCAGTGAGTGCTGAACTTGTGTATGGAGTGTAAGCAACTGATGATCGTGTGATACATGCTCCTGAGCATGTAGAGATGCAGACACTGTCACAGATGATACACTTCCTAACATATAGACATGCTGACATGTGCGCGCGCACACACTCTCTCTCTCTCTCTCTGTTTTTTGTGTCTGTCTGTCTCTGTCTGTGTCTCTGTCTCAGTGTGTCTGTCTCTGTTTCTCTATCTCTGTCTGCCTGTCTGTCTGTCTCTCTCTGGGGATCTGTCTCTGTCTCTCTGTGTCTGTCTGTCTGTCTGTGTGCCTGTCTCTCTCTCTGTATCTCTCTCTCTGTCTCTCTCTCTCTCTCTCTCTCTCTCTCTCCCTTTCTCTTTCTCTCTCTCTTTCTCACTCTCCCTCTCTTTCTCCTGCTGTCTTGCACTTTGATGAAGTTTTGATTATGAACAATTATCCAAATGGACAGAAACCTACTAATTAGCAAATAAGAGAGGCAACTATAGCTCCCACCATGAAACGATTATATGCCCATAAATCTAAACTACAGCTACCTCTGGAGACAATTCGCTTAGCACAGATGCAGACATGATGCACACAGAAGAAACAAACAAGTGACTTCTTTTAATTCATAGGAGTAAAGTAAATATCTTTGTTGTGTACCAGAATCACAAGAAGAATTGCCTGAATCATTATCTGAAGTGAAACATTTGTATGCTGATTTGGCTGGTCTTTGGTGCATTTATTCCTTGAATATGAGTTTGCTGGGTATGATATTTTTTACAAAACATGTCATGCAATAAGTTTTGTGTGTGACCATCCTATTTTTGCACAATAGTTTAAGAACTTCATATCGGCATTCTAGTTTTACTCAGTACTCTAAAATACTAATTCCATCCAAAATTAGTTGAACAAACAGGCCATGACCTTTGCTCTGTTTAAGGGTTGGTATACCCACCCTTCTTAGAGTCATGAGCTGTGTGTGGTGTGTGTGTCAGGGCATCGTCCACTTGGACCAGGACACCGTAGGCTGGAAACCCATGGCCCGTGCCTGGCTGGAGACACGCTCCCACCAGGAAGTGCATGTAAGTCACCACCCCCTCACCTCCGTATTCCATTTTTGCCACAACCTTGCCAGCGTTTGCTGTGTGGTGCTATTTGTCTGTACCCTGTAATTATGTCCATGATTTCTGTCCCAAAGAAGGGAAAGAAAAAGATAAAAAAAAAAAAAAAAGGCATGTAAACTTAAGAGGAATTGCGCCTATTTATAATCTGCCCACCGAGGAAGACTGGAAGCTTGCTGGTTCATGGTTTAAGTCTTGACTAAACAGTTTCTGTCTTTCTTACTTTCTTTCTTTACTTTCTTTCTTTTTTCTTTCTTTCTTTTTCTTTCTTTTCTTTCTTTCTCTCCCATTCTTTTTTTTTTTTTTCTTTCTTTCTTTTTTCTTCTTTCTTTCTTTCATGTACTGTGCCCCCCAACTGGCATTACTTCAGTGCTGTACATTCTGGTTCCCATATGCAGCAATATTCATGTTTGTCCTATAGCAGCAGTGGCAGTCCACAGGAAGCGGTCAGTATCAAGTTGTCATAAGGCAACTAACCAGAGGAAACACTGCACCGCTGTGGCTTCACTTCAAAGTGTCCAGAGGTGCCTGTTGTGAGGGTTAGTCTTTCAAAGGAGGTATTGAACCAAAGTGTCATGTGCCACATCATGTTCTGATGATCACACCTGTGGCAATAAAGGAATTTTCAATGGCAAAATTCTGTGTAAACAGATCCACACACAAAACGGGAGAAAAGATAGTTGGTGGCCACAGATGATGGCGTATTACTGTCCCGAAGGAGAACATGCCAAATTTGAGACAGGCACGTTTTCTGACAAGAAAGCAAATGAATACTTATAGAACATCGCAATACAAGGAAATCCATTATGTTAAACTGTATCTGCAAAAAAAAAAATCCACAGGACAGGGGGAGAAAATCCAAAAATGACCTTCATTCAAGGTCAACTGAGAGAAGGGACCATGTTTATTTACCATCAATGGTGGAATGTTTAATTAATTTTGCTCCAGATAATAAGAAGATCTCCATTCCGTTTTAATGGAATGGAATACAGGGTAAGTTTGAAAGACAATACAATTTTTCACTTAAGTGTGTATATGTGTTGCAAGTGTGCATGTGTGTGTGTGTTTTTTGTGTGTGTGTATGCATGCGTGCATGCATGCATGCATGTGTGTGTGTGTGTGTGTGTGTGTGTGTGTGTGTGTGTGTGTGTAAAGGATGGAGACAGTATTATGTACATTTCACACAGCAGAAAGAAGAAGCGAGAGCGTTTGAGAGAGAAAACACTGGGAAAGCCTTTGGCTTTGGATGTCATTAACATTGTGATAGAGACCCACAGACTAGTTTCTTTCGCATTATAGCACTTTCTGCACTGCTTGAAGCAGTGCCATTCGGGGGAAATGGAAGGGGAGAGAAAAAAAGAGAACTATGGGAGCATGAAGCGGGAGGCGGTAGGGAGAGAGGATTTTGTTTTTCCAGGGAACAAATAAAGAAAATTAAGTTATAAGGAGCGGAATGTTAATAATTCAATCACATGAAATGCACCATGTCTGTCTCTCTCTCTCGCTGATGTGGAGGGCTGTGCCCCAGACTGTTGGTGTGCACGGCTCCTGTGTAAAGCGAAACTGAATTCATGGTGGTGATATACTTCATGTACCCTGTTGCCCACCCAGACCATATTCACTGTGTTCATTCGAAAGAGGTTCATGCTGAGGTCATAACACCCAAATGAAATTTATCCCCAGCCAAGGTGAAGGTCAGATCAGCACAGGTTTAAAGATGAGGGGTTGGGTCATCGGTGCCTGAGACTCTCTCTTCATTTATTTTGAACCTGTCATCACTCTGATAAGGGAGTTACCGAGGTATCGATTGTGATGGGTAACGCCCCACTATTGCTTTAGGGTCTAAGTGGCCCTCTGAGACTTTTGCGGAGGACAGGTTTGTCCATTCCTTGATGTTGTCCTGCCACCTCTCTTTCTGTCTGCCTCTTCTTCATCTGCTTTTTGCCCTGTGCCCTGCAGGGTGGATTTTGCCAGTCTGTCTGTTGTTCCTGAAACATACCTCTATCATTTCACTTTTCTTCTTTTGGCATCGGTGACAGGACGTCATATGACTCGGAGGCTCACCTGACTCTGTTGCCGATCTCTCTCTTTGTAGTGCGTCATTTTTGCATCCAGTCTCTCGCCGCAACATCTTATCGATGTTCATTGTCTTGATAAGCATGACTGATATAAGAGAAAAGACATGAGAGAGATCACGATAATGACAATGATAATCTGTTATTCTTAGAGTAAACAGATAAGCTAACATATATGCTATTTTTTTAGATAAGCAAACATATACTGTTTCATAGATAGGCAAACATGTGCTATTTTATGGATAAGCAAACATATGCTATTTTATTTTCAGTCTGACTCTTGTCCAAAGAAATCAGCTGTTAGAAGTAGTATATCTCATGAAGTTATATACTTGAAACATGAGTAGAACAAAAGAGTATGTAATTGTCACTGAATGCCACATGATCAGTATTATTCACAGAAAATACTAACATGACAGTTCTTGACTTTTTTTTTTTTTTACCGATAAAGAGAGAACAGATGAAAGAATTGTCACCTGATTTTGTTTTTCATCGACACTAAAATAAAGAAAAGAGATGGGCAAGAGAAACAGGCAGGCAGCAGATAGAGATGAGAGATGGGATAGCTGGGATTGTTTCATTGGGAAGTTGTCCCATGTTCAGTCACACCATTATACTCTCTGACTGTTGTTCTGACTGTTCATTTGGCCAGCCATTATCACTTCAGCCCTGATTTCAGTCATGTGAAGACTTCATGCCATTTCAAAGGCCTAATCTGATGGCTTTGATCTGGGGGAGTATGATTTTTGTGGTGAAATTCATATAACGCTCTTGATGATGGTTCATGTTATAGCAATGATTAATCCCACTTCATTCACTGAGGTGAATAATCACCATTGCAGTTCACTGAAATGCGGTTCAAAATGGTAGCAGGTGTCATATGCCATAGCTACCCTCCTGTTCATTGGGTGAATAAGTATTGTGAACTGACTCAGGATTCATAAATGATGGGTCATGTCTTGTGCCATTGCTAATCATGTATTCCTCATGGGAATGATTATTGTTGTGAACTGACCAAGGGGTTCATAATGATGGTTCATATCATATGCTATGTCCAGTCCCATATTCATTGGGTAAATGATTATCACAGTGAACTGACCTAGGATTCATAATAATAATTAATGCCCTATACCATTGCTAATGTCATATTCATTTGGTGAATAATTATCATGGTGAACTGACCTGAGGTTCATATCGATGATGCCTGTCATTATGCTTTGAAAAATCCCATAACGTAACGTTCACTGGTGAATACTGATCATTGTGGTGAGTTGACTTGGGGCTCATTTTTATGGTTCACAAACTTATAAAATGGCTAATCCCATAAACATTGATAATGTGAACACGGATCATTGCGGTGAGAGTGACCTACAGTTTCATACTGATCTTTCACATGTTCAGTGGCTAATCCTGTTACATTCATCAAAAGAATCATGATCATTGGGATGAACTGACCTGGGGCTTATGTTGATGGTTCATGTCATGTGAAATGTATAACTCCATAACATTCATAGGGTGACTAAAGATCATCATGATGAGCTGACTTAAGGCTCATAAAGATGATTCATGTCCTATATACTCACTGACCCCATAACAATCATTTATTGCGTGAATATTGATCATTGACCCAGGGTCCATGCTGATGGTTCAGGTCATCTCAGTGACTAACTCCCTGAAACTGGTCTCTGTGTGTACAGTGGATGAGGAAACACAGGACAGGAGTATAGAGGGGGTAAAATGGACGTGTGTGGCGTGACCCATGCTAGACATATCTTTTTATGTTGCTTGTTCTAATTTGTTTCGGTCATACAGGTTTGTTTGCTATCCCAATACCCTGAGTTACTATACCACAGCCATTGTGTGTGCTTTTGGTATGTTCAGTTTTTGCATGTATGATGCCTGATTGGGATGTGGCATGACCAGTATGTTGCATGACCATTATGTTGCATGAGTAGTGTGTTGAGTTACTAGTGCTAGTTAGAAGTAAACTTTACAGCATTTTCCCTGGGATATATGTCAAAGGAAGATCAGGGAGGGGAGGTTAGGGCAAGGTGGTAGTATTGAAAGATTCCAGATTCTTTAAGACCTGTTAAATCACGTAGGTGTGTTTGGGGGCCAGTTATACTGTGTGAGTCAAGGTGTCTGGTGCTGTTGATCTTGTATAATTCTGCAGTTTGTATGAGAGGGAGGGATGGAAATTTGGGGTCAAGAACATTGCATAATTATTGTCAAATGCAGCTTTTCTTCTTCCCTGATACAGGCTTGTTCCTCCACAAAATGCAAGTTGATACAACTAGTAGATAGTTGAACAACTGAACTATAAGAGACTTTGAGCAGTTGAAGTACTTTTAAGCATTAGAATGTGAAGACAAAAATCATTGGTCATGTCATTTACTAAAATCAGACTTGATGAGGAATTCCATTCTTTGATGATTTGAAATTTAAAAAAAAAAAATCAGATAATTACTATTTCCCCTCCTCATCACCTGTCAAGAGATCCATAGTTAATGTCACCAGACATCACAGAGTGATTACCTCTATCAAAGTTTCACCAGCTTCTGTGTGTATAGTTGTTTGTATGTCAGTAAAATTGTTAACAAATTTTCTGCTGAACACGAACAGTATGAAACTACTGTTTATTGTTTGATCACTCTCTGTAATGGAATATAAAAGCTTTTCGATGATGTAAGTATCAATTCTGTCTGTCTGTCCTATATCATAATACAAAAAATACAAGGGAATTAACTCTTTCTGTCTGTGCCTTCTATTTCTTGCCCTGGCAGGAAAATAATTTGGTGTGGTGGAAATATGTGTTATCCTGTTTACCATTCTTATTTGGAAATGGAACAAAAGGAGATGCACCCACAACACAAGAAGATGCCAAACTTTGACAATAGTACTCGAGCAAAATGTTCTTCTTCAGAGTTAGTATAGTGAACCCTTCAAAACATCCTTAAAAAAGAAAAAAAGAAAGAAAAAAAAGAAACCTCCCTTCCCTTTGTAGATCATTGTTTACATTTTTGTACTACAATTATCACTCAGTAAAGAATTGTTTTGAAGAAGGAAAAAAAAAGAGGAAGACAAAATAATTAAATTGATGCAATATACAAATTATAATGCGCATTAGTATGGAGGAAGAGAAGGTGAGTAAGTAGAGAGAAGAGATTGATTGACTGATTGACTTACTGATCTTTGATAATCAAGGATGAAGGTTCTAGGCTGAGGCCTAGTCTTGTAATCTTTGCTTGTCATGCATACATTATTTTAACACATGTCATCAAGAGGAGAGGAGAGAGAGAGAGAGAGAGAGAGAGAGAGAGAGAGAGAGAGAGAGAGAGTGCATTGGTTGGACTTCATTGAATCATTAATTGGCAGACACATTTTATGCATGTCTTCATGTAACAAAACAGTTTGAATTGGTCTTAGGTTAATAACAGAAACACACACACACATCCACATCCACACACACACACACACACACACACACACACACACACACACACACACACACATTCTCTCTCTCTCTCTCTCTCTCTCTCTCTCTCTCTCTCTCTCACACACACACACACACACACACACACACACACACACACACACACACACACACACCTCTTTTTCTGAAATATTGGGATTTTTGTATGCATAGAGATATACCTTCAGTAAAAGTTCCTTCCCCAACGAAGACTTGTTTTTGCATCATTCATATATACCACTTTTTGCCTGCAAACAACAACCTCCTCCTTGTAAAAACCCAGTGTTTGAGGATCCCTAAGAACTGTTCATGATTGGTTCCACCGCTCATCATTCAGATCACCTATCAGTTCAATCACACAGCCTTAGCAGTCAGGTCAGGTCAGGTCAAGGTGTCAAATAGGTAGGAAATCAATCGATTTTGAGATTGAAAATGCAAGGACTTGGGTGGCGCTGTGGGTAAGAGATCAGACTCAGGTTGCTAGCCCCAGGGTTCGATTCCCATAGGCAATAGCCAGGCTGGAAGAGGTTTTCTCTTCAAAGTCAAGGTTTGTACAGACTTCAGTTTTCTGCTAGTCCTTGGGATGTGCCTTCAAATCAAGGTTTTGTGTGTGTGTGTGTGTGTGAGTGTGTGTGTGTGTGTGTGTGTGTGTGTGTGTGTGTGTGTGTGTGTGTGTGTGTGAATTCAAGCATTAAGAAATCTTTCACATCTGTTCCATTTTTCAAAAAGAGTTGGGCATTGCATGCCAATGGTATCGATGACATGAAATGACATGCACACTGGTGTTGTGCTTAGATATCATCCCCGTAGACAGCATGTGGCTGCCTTAATGGTGAGACTGAAATGGTTGCATTTGGAAAAATATCACCACTGGTGAACCTTGGAGTTTTAGACAGAGATAGATAGCTAGAGAGAGCAAGAGAGAGAGAGAGAGAGATTGAAAAAGTTTTATATACTTTGTAAAGTAAATGAAAACGACTCTGAAGCCAGTCTGCTTTATTTTAGGTGGTCCCGAAGAAAGGTACAGTGTGTGATTTCGTCAAGTAAGTGAAGTGGCCGTTGAATCCTGTTTTCAAAATGCTTCTGCTGTTTTTATGTTCTTGTCAGTTTTGCAAGACCAAAAAAAAAAAAAAACTTAGTTTTTGTTGAAGTGTGATGTAGATGCTACACGTGAAGTTTTGATTCTTCAATTGTTTTTTTTTTTTTTTCTACCACCCTCTCCCCATCTCCTATCCCCACCACCCTGGATCCCACCTTCACTATTTCCAGCATGTCTTGTCTCGGCACTCCATTCCCAAGCTTATCACCCCCACGCCACCTCTTTTTTTTTTTTTGCACTAAATCTTTAGTCACTGGATGAATAAGGTTTAAACAACAAACAAGAAAGGTAGTGTGTATTGATACTGACAGTGTGCCAGATGGTATCACAGAGAACACGGGCAGAAATGTGATTATAACTCAGGATGGTGATCTGGCTGTACTTCAGAGCTGCTTTCATGACAATCATCATCACTGTTAATCGTGGATAGGTCATCTCCAGAAACATCTTTGATTGGGCGATCAGTCAAAGGGCATGGATGACCTCCTTTCTGAGAGTATGCCAAATTTGGTTGGGGTTCATGATTATTAATACATCTGCGGGAACAACATATTGAATAGACCTGGATCAGTAGGTATATATCTTCTCACAAGACCGATGCCACAGCTGTCACTGGTGTCATTGCAGCATTGATGAGCTCTTGACTGATTCCAGAATGGTGCAGATGGTACTAATACACAGTTGCTTTTTTTTAATTATCTGTTATTTTGAATAACTGAATTTGCTGATTGTTGAATGACTTATTCACCCTTAGAAATATCACATTAAGCATCCTGTCTGTCGCTAAATTTGCTTTTGGATGGACAAAAATTGTTGTCCAATAGGAAGAGGAAAGCTTAGTACATATGATACATTTAAGTCGAGTCAACACAGAAAACTGTTCAGGAGTTTGTTTTAAAACATGTTGTGCATTGTGAATAGAATCAAGGTTAAAACATGCTTAATGAGAGCCAGTATTTGTATTTCATCTTCATTGTTGTATGTCATGCATTGTGAAATAAATTCAAGGTTAAAACTTGCTGTATGAGGGCCAGTTTCGTATTTCATCTTCATTGTTGTATTAGTTTTATGCTTAATTTCATGGAAAAATAACTCAGCAAGGAACCTTAAGAGGGGTTCACTGTTTAAGGGTTCAGCTATGGAGCTGACAGTTGTGTTAAAACTCTCTCTCTGTGCATCCAGCGGTAAACGGGCACTTGCTTCAGTTCACGGAAGATTGCGGCTTCACCTTCTACAATCTTGTGCTCTGAGCAAAGCGAACCTCGTGGGCTTCACAAATCGAACCTCTGGGAGTATAGCCATTAGCCATTATTATCAGACCTTAACCTTTAACTTTCAACCTTGATCTGATGATAAATGAAAAGCTTGATTAAAACTGTCCGTATCTCTCGGCCCTTTTCGATGATTGATATGTAGGCCTGGTGAGAGGTAGAATGGTTTAGCAGAAACTTATCTCCCATAGAATTGTGAGCTTTTCCCTAGTAGTAGTCGGCTTGTAGAAAGTGATCACATAGCTTGATCCTAGTAAATGTTGCATAAAATTCAATGTATAATGGCATTCAGAATATTCACAGCTTCAGACATCCACATTTGTGTCAATAATGAAGAATTTGTGTCAAAGTGTGTTGTACTGTTACAAGCTTATCTAATCCTAACAGGTTTGTGTTATAAAGATAAGATATACCTGTGAAAGAGTTTGTAACATGCTTTATATTAACACAAGGCGCAGACTGTTACAGTGAATCTAGCAGAAAGCACAGTCTTCATAGTTTCCCAGTGTGTGTGTTTTGCCTTTAAAGTCTGTAGTCTTTGATCTCAAAATTGACTGCCATTCTGAGAGAAAGAAGAAGGGGGTTGGTTGGGAGAGGTAGGCTGCAGCCTGATCAGGAGAATCAGGAAAAGAAGGTTACAGGACAACAGACAGAGATTTACAGGACAACAGGTAGAGTTATATACACAGTGACTTTGGCTAAAAGACAAAAGAGGAAATAACATTTCAAAATAGAAAAACCAGCAAAATATTGGGTATTTACATTTATTCCAGCCATGGATTCTGGAACTATTTCAGATATCTATTTCTGGTTCTGTCTGTCTGCCTCTGTGTCTGTATAAAGCTGTCGTTGTTGTCCCTGCAGTAAAAGCTGCCTTTGTTGCTCCACAGTTTTCATCTAATCATCTCCAGAATTTTGTATGGTGACTCGTTAGCTGGCATACTGGACAGACCAAGTGGTTATCACTTTTATGCTAGAAAGTTGATTCCTGGCATTTCTATTCTTATCACATGGAGAAGTGAAGCAATGTCAGGATTCAAAACGAGTCAAACACAGCTCACACTGGTATTCACGTAGATTAGAAACACTGCGCTCACTGTCAGCCTTAAGAGCTCAAGCTTGGAGAGGGTTAGACTGAAGATCTGAAGATCTTTGGTTCAGTCCTGAGTCATGACACTTCCCCCGCCCTAACCCCTCACTCTCCTTTTTTTTTTCTCCATGAACTCAAAGTATGGCAAAGAATTGGGGAGGGGGTATGTGCAGGGAAGGGGGGGTGGGTGAAAAGGTGGGGAAGAGCTGAAGAGACTGAGGAAAGGAGGAGGGGTAAACAGTGGATGGGAGGGATAGGAAAAGGGAACACTGGGGGGAGGAGGGATAGACAGAGGAGGGGAAGATGGTGGAAGGGGGAACAGGGAGGAAAGGGACAGGAGAAGGGGGTGATGGGGGAAGAGAGGGGAGGAGGAGGGTGTTGCAGGGGACGAGGAAGAGAGGGGAGAGGGGCGGATTGGGGGAGCGGCTATATGCAGAGATGTGTATGACCTCACAGCAGATGCCTCAGAATGGCTGTCCATACATATGTCCGACCAGTATGGACATTACAATGTATTACTTTGTTTTCAGCGGCATACAAAAAGAAACTTTAGGAGAGTGAAAGTTTTGAGAATTCTTTTTTCTTTAATATAGATTAAAGATGATGCCCACAAATCCATATATACTTTCCAACACCTTTGCATGCGCAGGCACTAAATAGAAGGTCTCAATGTTCTTTAACATACATATGTACACACATAGACACATACATAGGCACACACACACACACACACACACACACACACACACACACACACACACACACACACACACACACACACACACACACACACACACATGTACAGACACATGCATGCACACACATGCATGCACTCATGCACACATTCACACACTTACACACACACACACACACACACACACACACACACACACACATGCATGCATGCACGCTCGCACACACACATACACACACACATGCACACATTCACACACTTACACACACACACACACACACACACACACACACACACACACATGCACACAGACTCACACATATTAGAGATAGATGGATGCATGCACACATACACACATGCATGCACGCATGCACGCACACACATGCACACACACATGCACATGCACACTCACACACATGCGCACACACACACGCACACACACACACACACATACACACACACACACACA
This sequence comes from Conus betulinus, assembly GCA_016801955.1. Taxonomy (NCBI): domain Eukaryota; kingdom Metazoa; phylum Mollusca; class Gastropoda; order Neogastropoda; family Conidae; genus Conus; species Conus betulinus. Next base: position 421,223 of record JADBJO010000657.1, on the reverse strand, counting down.
TCACACACACACACACACCCTCTTTCTCTCTCTCTCTCTCTCTCTCCCCCTCTCTCTCACTCTTTGTCTCTCTCTCTTTGTCTCTCTTTACTCTTGCATACAGGCAGGCCCACATGCATAGAGGCATACACACATAAACACTCACACACACACACACACACACACACACACACACACACACACACACACACACACACACACACACACACACACACACGGACCACATGTGCAAGTAATGCACACAAACACATTGAATGCAGATCAAAACTAACAACCATTTTGGCACTGCATATTTTTCATCATGGATCCAGGTATTTAATACAACTTAATACCAGTATATGCAAGTGGACAGCTGCTGTTAAAAATAACAACAAATATAACATCTCTATAACAACAAGTCCTCCAGCGCAAATGTGCATACCTGTCTTGCACATGCAACATTTTAGAACCCATTTGTATTTTCACATGAATATTTACCAAAAGGGTCATTAAACTTAATTATGTTGTGAATGTGTGTAAAATTTATAGTTATTTCATTTCTGATCAGCAGCCCTTAATATAATTATTTTCGCAATGCACACATATGTGCATACACATACAGAGAGAGAGAGAGAGACATACACACACACACACACACACACACACACACACACACACACACACACACACACACACACACACACATATGCACATGCACAGACACACACACACATGCACACACAAAGACAGTCAGACACGCACACACACTTGCACGCACATGCACGCAGCATGCAGTCATGCACATAAACACACGCACGCACACACGTACACACGCACGCACACATGCACGCACCTGCGCGCACACACACACACACACACACACACACACACACACACACACACACACACACACACACACACACACACACACACACACACACACACACACACATGCTTTCAAGACGTGTTATTCTGTTACCCATTAGGAGGGTGTGGATTATGTTACTACCCACTTCAAACAAATTCAAACCCCTAGGGATGTTCAACAGGCATAAAACAAAGTATAACCCAAAAATATGATAGAAATTGCCAATTTCCAACAAAATGTGTACCCTTCCCACAAAAAAAGAGAAAAATATGAATAAATTTCATCAAGTGGGTTTTTTTTTTTTTTTTTTTTTTTTTTTTTTTTTTTAACTTCCATCAGTTCAGATTTAATATGTATCAGGTTATTCAATAATTGTCAGGTTCTCAGGAAATTATCAGAGACTATATATTACATGGCTCATGTTACGAGTTTCAATTTCAGTTTTCTCAAAGAATCTTCAACGGGATGAAGGTGGACAGCTGAGAAAGAAGAAGAGGTGTCAGTGCATGGGGACTGGTCCAAATATGCTGCACCACATCGGTTAGGCTGCAAGACCACAGTGCTCAACATTTACAGCTGGATGGATGAAACAAATCAATGACTAAGATGACAGGATGTGAATTTTGAACATGAGACTGATACACTCAAAGACTGAAGATCACATTTCACCAGGAAGACATCATATAGTTAAGATGGAGCATTTCAGTTTCAGTGTCATCAAGGAGGTGTCACAGCATTTGGACCAGTCCATGAATGCCCCACCACATTTGCAAAGCCAGGAGACCCTTGAGGACAGAGACGTCCACTGGATTAAAAGAAAAAGAGAATAAAAATCAAAAGGGAAAGAGTTTGGAAGATGTCTCTGGGACAAGACATTGTAGACACCTGACCTTCACAATAACTCAAACTCAACATGTTTTTACGAAGACCCCCCCCCCCCCCAAAAAAAAAAAAAATGAATAAAAAAGACAAAAACAGGTGACTAAGAGAGCGCACAGGGGAGAACAAATGAGAACGTAATGATTTAGACACAATGCCTCAGGTACCATTGTAAAATGCTAAAGTAGGGAAAGAGGAATGCATGTGAGGTGATGTTGTCGAATGCTAATGCTGGCTGTCTGATGGCAGGTGTTGCAACGAGCATTCCAGAAAACGTTGGACCCCATCACCGCTTTCGTCATGCAGGAAGCTAAGTATGTTTCTGGCGTTTTCCAGTCGGTTGGAGGAGGTGGGGGGTGGCAGTGGGCTCTGCTGTAACACCTGTCCCTGTCCCCTGTTTAAGCTTTAACATCATGGTGATTGCGCTGTATGTCTGTGTCCCCCTTTGGGAGGTTATGGGGACTCTCAGAGTTAACTCATTGTCATCCTGAAAGTTGTCTTGGTGATTTCCACTTTCCTGTAGTTATCCTTTTCGTTTTCATTAGGTGTCATCCAGAAAAAAAGTCACTGATACTATTGCTCTGTGTATGCTACTCTTGTGGTGGCCTCAGTCTTGATTTTGTCTCCAAATTTAGGGGATTGTGTCAAAAGTCATCAGTATCGGCAGGTG
>JADBJO010000657.1:406327-413827 GCA_016801955.1 Conus betulinus | reverse complement strand
TTCAGCACCTTTGAAAACTCCAAAACTCACTGTGCATGCACTCATTCACTGTCCCTTTGCTGGTGTGTGCATGCATGTCCATACAGATCCGGTCCCGCATCCTGATGGAGTTTGCGGCAGCGTGGGTCAGACGTGTTGCTGGGGGTCCCCATGGGTCAGATGGAGACTGCCTCATCAACACCTTCATCGACGTGCAGGGTGAGTCACACCCTGCCTTCTGCCCTTGGTATTGTTCTTACATGGGTCAGGGAAGACCACTCTCATCAACACCTTCATCGACGTGCAGGGTGAGTCACACCCTGCCATCTGCCCTTGGTATTGTTCTAACATGGGCAGGAGACCACTATTACAACAGTTGCAGGGTGAGTCGCACACTGCCTTCTGCCCTTTGCACATGCAGTGATATTGCCAGTTTTTAGGTTGGGGTCAAACTCAGAGTGCCTGAATGCAGACTTGATGCTGTTCCACTGAAGCAGGTGTCTGTATTTGCTCTTTCTCTTTCAGTATATGACAGCTGACCAGACCATAGCTGTCAACTGAGAGCCACAAGTAACAGCAGGTTGGAAAACACTTATCATTCAAACGGCATTGAACTATTTGTCTGGTTATCCTTAAAGAGAGCAGACCAGCTTGAGTATGTTTTGAAAATTTGAATGAATGTCAATGTTAACAAGTTCATTGGTTCAGCCTGAGAAAGTGGCAGAGTTCCATGGTAGAGAAACCAGGACAGACAACTTGATGACCTCTCCTGTCTGCCTCATCCCAGCATGCAAGGATGTCGCAGCCTCTTACTGATGAGATCCTTGTCATAAGCTTTCAAGGGGCTAACGATGAATGAAACAGTTAATTCAACAGAAAATTTACTTGTCACTACATTTATCTTAATGAGAGTCTTCCACATGTGTGCGTCAATGAAGGTCAGCAATTTTTCATGACATGAAGATGAACAGAGAGAGAGAGAGAGGGGGTGGGGGGGGGGGGAGACAGAAGACATTGAAAATGAATGAAGCAGAAGGTATGGTGTGAAAAGTGAAAAACAGAAATCCACAGCTTGATAACTGATCGTGGTAAGAGAGTAAAAGAGTGGAATTGTGTGGATGTTAGTGGTTTGTGCATGGGGTGGGGGGGTAGGGGGTGTCATTTCTAAGTGAATTAGTTTGTGTGTGTAACAGTATGTAGGTGTGCGTCTTTCCGTTCCATATCTGATTACTCAGGGATCATCACTGGATGTATGCCTCTCATAATCCAAGGCCAGGTCACAAAGTGCCCCCTCCCCTGTTTCCCCACCCCATCTCTCACCTTCCTCCTGTCCCCTTGAAGGGATGATGAGTTGAAACTCTTTGTCCATTGTCCACAGACCCTCAGACATCAATCTGCAAGCGTCTGGTGTTCTCTGGTGCCTCCACGGCCTGTCAGCTGCAGCAGTTTGTGGAGTCCAACATCTATCACCGCCAAGGTCAGTTCACCAGGCAGCCTTTTTTTTTCATCCCTCTCTCTGTATGTCTGTATGAGTCAGTCTGTGTCCTAGTCTGTCTGTGATATGTCTACCTGTGTCCATCTGTCTGTCTGTATTCTGGTCTGTTTGTGTTCTGTCTATCTGTGTTTGTCTGTCTGTTTTTCTTTAATCTATCACTGACAATGTTTTTTGGGCACATTCTCTGTCTCTCTTGGTTCTCCATCACAAAGATCTTCCCTCTTGCTTTTTTTCACATGCACCCTCTCTTTCTCTTTCTGTCTTTCCTTCTCTTTTTTGTTTCTCTCTGTTTCCCTCTGTCTCCCTCTGTTGCTGTCTGTGTGTCTGTCTGTCTGTCTGTTTGTTTGTCCCTCTGTCTCTGTCTCTGTCTCTGTCTCTCTCTCTCTCTCTCTCTCTCTCTCTTTCTCTCTCTGCTTTTTTTCTCACACATTTTTCTCTCCGATTAATATGAATCATCACTGATCGTGTTATAATCCATTCTTATGATGTATGATTATGATGTGTATTATGTAATATGGTTTAGTATTAGTTTCTTTTGTCCCTGACGGGACAAGGGCCAGAGAGGATAAAAGGATCATCTAGCATAACTCTGAGGAATAAAGATTATCATGCAATCAACTTTCTCTTTCTGTTCTCTCTCCCTCCCTCTCTCCTCCCTCCCTCTCTCCCTCTCTCTCTCTCTCTCTCTCTCTCTCTCTCTCTCTCTGCTCTTTTCTTCCCCTGTCCTCCCTAAAAAAGAATAAAGGAAAAGAAAAACAAATGTAGCTTTTTCATCACCTTTACCCATCATCCGTACTTCTCCTAGCTTTGTGTGATTCACCTCTTGTATTGACGGGATGATTCTTACAAAAAAAAAGTTAAAGGTGCTCCTGCCATGTTAATAGTTCTTGGGGAACAAGTGTGTTAGAGACCTCCATGTCCTTAGGGGCCATGACTGCTTTACTTTTCCCATCTCTAAATGGGACCAGGTGCCCATCGACAGCTCAGTAGACTGGGGGTGGTGTATATTCAAGCCAGGGCATGTCAGCCATATTTAGGTGTGCCTAATCTCTATTTTTCAGGAGCTGGAGTTCTAACTATAGCCATTGTAGATCCATGATAGGACTGTTGTTGTTGTGTTCCCCACCTGAAAACTCGTGTGGAATCATCTGATGCATGTGCTGTTGCTTTGTAGGCAGCCATGCTCAATTTTCAGATGATTCAACTTGTTTTGTTTTTTTGTTTTAGAGGTGAATTGAAGCAGTTCCACAATTGTGGAGTACAAAGTGAACTGTCTAAGAACTACCATGAAAACAGGGAAGAGATCAAAAGAGGCAGCAGACTGGTTTCAGGCTTTGTGTATGTTTCCCAGGATCGGTGTTCGAGGGGAAATATGTGAAATGTTCCTCCTGGAATAGAGATGTTCAAAATTCAGTGCATTGCTTTCAGGCTTTGTGTACGGAGCCAAAGAGAACAAGAAGCTGAAGGGTTCATTGATGACATCAACCTCCCTGAGAGCAGTCCTTCTGGCGTGTTCAGCGCTGCAATGAGGTAACCTTGATTTTCTTCTTCACTTTGACAGTCCCTGGACAGTGGGTCCTAGGGAGGCCATGAAGGACACATAGGCAGTGGGTATATCCACAGCCCTCTGTCCTCAACGCTGCAGAACACGACACCATGAACAGTCAACGTCTTCACCTCTTAGGCCCTTTTAGTCTGTCTCTGAAATGCCCCCACCTTCCACTGTACCTGTAGTGTGGGTCAGCGTCACTAATGGAGTACTGGTTAAGGTCTTTCTTAACAAACATTGAGGAAAGGTCATTTGTAACATTAATTTTCTGTTTGTCACTTTACACCATCGCTTTTTTTTAAAAATCAAAAATGAGAGTATGTAATTGCCCAGTTTTTGGTAGCCTCTTCATGTTCATGTGCGCAATATTACAGAATCAATGTTTTCGTAAAAATTGTGATGATTTATATGTAACAGTTTTACACACTGATAAAAAAAAAATGTGCTAAACGATTTATATGCAAACATTGTAACAAACATTAACTTAGGTTCTGTGAAGATCAGACTACTATTTAATGCAGTCTTCACCATGCAGAGGAACAGATAGAAGTAAATATCAGAGTCTGCAAAGAACAAAGATTGATTCCATTAAAATTTGATTTTTATTTTCCTAGTTTGAAAATAAGCAGTGCAAACAAGGGACAATTTTTTTTTTTCTAAAGCAATTCTCAAATACAAGGGACGATATTTTTTTGGCTGAATCTCAAACTTCTGTAAATTGGCTGAATCCAAGATTATCATGAACAGATTTTGCAACAGTACAAAAATGTTTTATTGCAAAATGTATAAAATGATAAAGGAGATGTACAATCAGTTCACCTTGGGAGGGACTGGCACCTCTTTTGATTCAGGTCCATTCATGGTCATGTGATGGATCATCACATTTGTGTTGTTCAGTTGCTGCGACAGCTGTTGGACGACAAGGTGCTGTGCACACTGCAAAAAACATTTGAGTCACGCACCGTGGAAGGTCTGACTGTGTTCTCTGCCATGGCCCTCACCGACTACCCCGCCATTGCCAACCGGGAGCTGTCAGAACGACTGCTGGTAAGCTCCGTAGTCCTTTGTGTTGTGCTTCTTGTTCTTCTTCTGCTGTTTCTGCAATTCTCCTTCCTGTCCTCTTTGTAATCCTTCCCTGTCTTTTCTCTGTTTTAAACTTCTGTGTTTCATGTCATTTTCTTTTGCCTCCTCCTTTTCTCCTTTCATTCTCTTCGTCCTTCTTCTTTTCTTCTTCTGCTCTTTTTGTTCTTGATCTTCTCAATTTTTTTATGTTTCTTGTCATTCTTTGTCTTTTCAACTTTTCTTCTTCTTCTTCCAATGTCATTTTGTGCTTGTCAGCTTTTCTGCTGTAGTTCTTCTTATCATTTTCTTTTCAACTGTTCTTTTTCATTTTTTCTCTCCAAGCCTTCATCTTCAACTTCGTCTTTAACCTCCCTGTTGTCATTCTGTTTCTTTCTTGTTCATGTTTGTTGCTCTGCATTCAAACTTCCCAAATGTGGGGTAGTAAATACACTGTGTGTTTCAATATTTCGCACACTTGTGAACACAATTTTTTTTGTACATCTGTGTGTTTACTTACACTGTTTGTATTTGAATGACAAACTTTGATACACATCTGTGTGCATTGTACATATTTCTTAGAAGCGAAGATGATTTAATCAAAACTTGAGCAGTATGTAGTTTTTAGTGCTTTACCTTAAACTGGCTGTCTGTACTACAGTTTTAAATGTGAGAGTGACAGTTTCCTTTCCTTTGGACATGAAATCTGTCTTTGTTCTGACACTGAAAACAAAGGCTATCTGCTTGGAGCTTGCCAATGTAAATTAATTCTGTTTTTGAGGAAACGCAGGACTTTAGCATCAGGTTTACACATCCAGTGATTTTTTCTTTGTTGTCTTTCTCTTTGCTTTTCTGTTGGTCTCAAGGGTCATTGACATCATTCACATTTTCTTGGTGTTCTTCTTTCAGCGCCACTTTGCTGTGTTCAATCTGCCGCCAGCCCAGGATGAGTCACTGAAATCTGTCGTCAATGGCATCTTGGAGGTACCAACTGTGGTCTTGTGTTTTTTGCTAGTTTTTGTCATCTTCCTTTTTTCTCATGTAAAGAGAGATGGGGGTGAGCAGTGATGGGGAGGGAAAGGGGGTGTGAATCTGCATCTTGAGATGCTCAAATAAATGTTTTATCTTTTATGATGTACAGTGGACTGTACAGAGAATGAAGACATTTTTCATGACTGATGGTATTTCGTATTTCAAGCAAATGCCTGTATCTGAATATATTTATGTTTTAATTTTTGTGTGTATATGAATGTGTGTTCACATATATTTGCGTATGCTTGTATGTATGCGTGTGTGCACACTTTGTTTGTGCATACATACATGTTCTTCTTGGGGGATGGTGGATCTCATGGTTGTGTTACATACATCTTCAGGCCAACATGACCCAGCAGGAATCACCCGGCCTTGACCTTGACCTCCACAATGCCTTGGTCAACATGTCATGTGACATGCTGACAGCCGCACAGAGCGTGCTGCGACCGACACCCATGCCAGGTCGTCACCACTACCTGTTCACACTGAAGGACATCAGCAAGTGTTTCCAGGTAAAGTGGGTTTTTTTTTTTTTAATGCCATCTCTCTGTGCCCCTCTTCCCAGCTCTGTAGATATTTACTTATTCACATACGTATCTATTTAGCTGTGATTTCTCCATATGTGACCTCATGGCCTTGCAGGTATGGTGTTGAAAGAGGTGGGTAGTCCACAGGCAGTGATGCTTATTTGGTGATGTTTGCAACTGAAACTGACTGGCTTAACTTTCTCTTGCAATTGTTTTGTGAGATGAACAGAAATTCCGGTGATCCCTCTTTCTTTGTATCAGTCTGTATGTTTTATTTAACGTTTTCACCACTGATGATGGCGCATATCTAACTGAATATTGTCATGAACCCTGCCTTCATGACAGCTTGAGAAGAAAGTACAGAAAAAAAACAATATTATCTCCTGCATAGTCAAAAAAATGATTTTTAGTACCTAAGAGAAGAGAATATAAATTCCTGCATAAGGGCAGGCATTACATGCCATGGCACCTACTGTGTGGCTGTGTATGGGGGAGCAGGATGAGGGCTGAGAGAGTAAGGCCACAGAGAGGGCAGGCATTACATGCCATGGCACCTCACAGTGTGTGACAGTGTATGGGGGAGAGAATGAGCACTGAGACAGTAAGGCCACAGAGAGGGTAGGGAAAGTAGTGCTGACAAAGAATGACATTGCTGTCCAAACCCTCTGGAGCCAGTCTTTTTTTTACACCATGGCACCTCACAGGCCCGAACGTCATCTTGAGCATAAAGAGCACTGAGACAGTAAGGAGAGAAAAGTAGAGAAAACAAAACAGAAAAAGAAGGCAAATGAAATGGTGTTTGTAAACTGTGAATATGAACTGGTAGGTGTGAAAGAAACAAATGAATGGTAAAAAGTCACTGGCACACAGACAACTGACTATAAAAAATGTCAATTCTGTCTTCTTTTCACAGTAAGGCCACAGCAGACTGTTCTGCATGATATGACTGTTGTTGTTGGCGTTCCCCACCTGAAAACTCTTAGAATCATCTGATACAAGTGCTGTTGCTTTGTGCTCTGTGCCTCGCTCTATTTTCAGTCAATTTAACTTTTTTTGTGTGTTGTTTTTTAGAGGTGAATTGAAGCAGTTCCGTAATTATGGCTACTTCTGTAATTACTGCTGTCCTCAAACGGTGCATATTGGCACACAAAGCTGGAGCCAAATACCCTGTATAAGAACAAAATGTGGTAAGCACTTCTCTTCATACAGTGCATGTTGGCACTCAAAGCCTCCCAAAAACCCTATATAAGAACAAAATGTAGGATTGCTCTTGAGCAGCAGAATAGCGTGAGCTGGGTACTTTATTTGGAGCGTGGCAGAATAGGGTGAACATGCATTAAAAGGCTAAGGAAGACTGGGTATCCAGCTTGTATTGAACTCTAGCAAAGCTTCAGACCAAGCCCAGTGAGGCTAAAGGAAGAGTAGGGGTGTCCAGTGCTGTATAGAACTCTAGCAAGGCTAAAGGAAGACGAGGGATCCAGCCTGTATTGAACTCTAGCAAGGCTAAAGGAAGACTGGGGTCCAGGCTGTATTGAACTCTAGCAAGGCTAAGGAAGACAAAGGGGGTCCAGGCTGTATGAACTCTAGCAAGGCTAAAGGAAGACTGGGGGTCCAGGCTGTATTTAACTCTAGCAAGGCTAAAGGAAGACAGGGGGTCCAGGCTGTATTGAACTCTAGCAAGGCTAAAGGAAGATGAGGGATCCAGCCTGTGTTGAACTCTAGCAAGGCTAAAGGAAGATGAGGGATCCAGCGTGTACTGAATTCTAGCAAGGCTAAAGAAGATGAGGGATCCAGCGTGTATAGAACTCTAGCAAGGCTAAAGGAAGACGATGATCCACGTGTATAGAACTCTAGCAAGG
>JADBJO010000657.1:391327-401327 GCA_016801955.1 Conus betulinus | reverse complement strand
GTGGGGAGTACCCCCACCTCTTCTCCAATGATGAGATGGACGGCTTGCTGCAGGTGGGTCTCTGCTCACCTTCCTTTGGAGTCACTGATGCTGGTTTGCTTTCTTTCCTTTTTCCTCTAGTGCTTCTCCTTCTTTCCCTTCTCCTTTGTCGTTGTTGCTGTCATCGTTTATACTATCCAGTCCCTTGAATGGGATGGTGATATTTCTGGCTCTGATGCCATGGACATTGTTTGTTATTCATTTTATTGATTCATTCATTCATTTTTATATTCTCAAGAACTTCAGGTTTGTGAGTTTTGTTAAGATCATGAGAAAAGCAACACAGGTTTGTATTTAATGAGCGATCACCGCCTGCCATGCGAGGGAAAAGGATTTTAAAAAACATTGAAGTTTTTTTTTCCATTGTTTTTTGTCAATGGGAAAGGAGATAAATTGTTGGTCATGGGGAAGTAAAAGAACAGGAGATCAGTAGTATTGTTAATAACAGAGTTTAGGCTCAAATGAGATTTTTCTTCCAGTCTTACTTAAAATGACATTATGAAGAAAATGGAAAAGGAAATAAGGGACTCAAGGATTGTCATTTGATCTGACTGAAACATGGCTGGTGATAGATTTAGTTTTAAATCAGTCTTTTTGTTGATTAAATTGATTTTAAATTTCAGACCTGTTTAAGGTTTTTACACATTTATGATTTTTAACTTGCTTGCAGTCTTAATTTCACTTCTTTGGTAGCCTGTGCTTTAGATAGGAACTGACTTGGTGCAAAGGGAGGGCTGTGTTTGTGTGACAGTGAAGTAAGAGTTTGATTCTTTTTTTCTCTCTCATCAGTCTACCTTTGCATGAATATATTAGGGAGTTAAGGGGTTGTGCAAGTGTACCTTAATGAACAGTTGAAACCTTTGGGGGGTGTTGGCAGGCAATCCACCCGCCATGAAGCGAGAGTTCCCCAGTTCCTCCATGGACCCCATGAAGTTCTTTGTGTCGCGGGTCAAGAGCAACCTGCACCTCATCCTGTGCATGCAGCCGTCCAGCCACCTGCTCCGCAATGCCTACAAGTCAGTGGCTCTTTGGGTTTCTTGTGGTTTTTAAGACATAGTTTCAATGGTTTCCAGCAGGCTTCCTCTCTGAAGACCTTCTGCAGTCCAGCTCATTTTGGAGCTTCTCCCTAACTGTTATTGTTCCTTTGGGTTTTTTTGGTCAGAGTCTCAACTGTTTTGTTTGAGTAAGAGCTGACTGCTCTATGTTATCCTGTCTGTTTACAAAACACACTAAGAGATGTGAGCAAAAGCAGAAAATTGCGCATGTGAAAGAAACTGAAGACTGAAACTGTGTAGTCCATCTCTGTGTATGATCAGTATTTAGAAATATATGTGTACATGTGTTACAGCAAGTAACCAGGACTATGAACAGATATCAGATCATCTTGCCATGACAGCTGTGTGAAACTGTTGGTTTTTTATGAGTATTACTCCCTCTGAAGGAAAGCTAAGAGTGTAGGATAACCTGTTACAGAAGGTACCCAAGTATGTGGAGAAATGTCAGATCAAATGACTGTGACTGCTGACTGAATTTGTTCTTTGTTTTATATGTGTGATTCCTGTGAAGGAAAGCTGAGGGTGTAAGGATGGTCTGTTACAGCTAGTACACAGGTGTGTGAAGGGTGTAGGGATGGTCTGTTACAGCTAGTACACAGGTATGTGAAGGGTATAGGGTGGGGCTGTTACAGCAAGTACACAGGTATGTGAAGGGTGTAAGGATGGTCTGTCACAGCAAGTACACAGGTATGTGAAGGATGTAAGGATGGTCTGTCACAGCTAATACACAGGTATGAAAGGGTGTAAGGATGGTCTGTCACAGCAAGTACACAGGTATGTGAAAGGTGTAAAGATGGTCTGTCACAGCAAGTACACAGGTATGTGAAGGGTGTAAGGATGGTCTGTCACAGCAAGGACACAGGTATGTGAAGGGTGTAAAGATGGTCTGTCACAGCTAATACACAGGTATGTGAAGGGTGTAAGGATGGTCTGTCACAGCAAGTACACAGGTATGTGAAGGGTGTAGGGTGGGGCTGTTACAGCAAGTACCCAGGTATGTGAAGGGTGTAAGGATGGTCTGTCACAGCAAGTACACAGGTATGTGAAGGGTATAGGGTGGGGCTGTTACAGCAAGTACACAGGTATGTGAAGGGTGTAAGGATGGTCTGTCACAGCTAGTACACAGGTAAAGGGTGTAGTGAAGGGTGTAGGGTGGGGCTGTTACAGCAAGTACACAGGTATGTGAAGGGTGTAGGGATGGTCTGTTTCAGCAAGTACCCCGGCCTGCTGAGCGGCTGTCAGATCAACTGGCTGTGTGACTGGCCGCAGGAGACGCTGCTGGGAGAGGCCTCCTACTTCATCGCCAAATACCAGCTGACCCAGGAGTTTGAGGACCTCAGGTCAGTCTGGGATGGGCCTTTTATTAGAATCTTCTTCATTGGGTTTGGATGTGTCAGCATGTGTGTGTGGTGTGTGTGAGAAAGAGAGGTCATCAAGAGGTTTCATGTCAGAGGGCACTGTGCACTGCTGCGGAGTAAATTGTTCTTTGTCAGTTGGGCCCTGTTCTGATTTGGGCAATCAGCAGGACTTTGCCAGCTACGGTTCCTGTTTGTAATGGCAAATTCATGGCACTGTAAATGTTTTATTTGATCATCACAACACCTTTCTTTGTGGGAGATTATTCTGAAACTGGTTCTATCTTCCAGTGACATAAAAGTAATGAAATTGCTTTAAAAACACAGAAAAATATCAGAAAACAACAACAGCAACAACAACAACAGCAACAAACAGAAGATCCACTCCTCCATGCACAATCAGCTGAGACAGATGTGACAAAACACCAAGTCTCACGTGATAAAGTGTCATCATCCTCTCTTCTATGAAAGAGAGCAGAGTAGAGATTGATGATCATCTCCTTCATTGATGCTCCCTGTGCGCTCCCTGTATAGGTGACCAGTGTCACCAACAGCAGCTCACTAGACCAGTTAACATTTGTGCCCAGTGGCGATAAAGAAGGTGCTGACAGATTTCAGCACTGACTGACAACACACGTCTCACAGTCCACGCTGCTGTGAGGACAACCCCTTAACAAGCCCTGGGTGTTGCAGGGACAGCATCACCACCTGCCTGGCCAACATCCACAGCTTTGTGCTGCGGGACTGCAAGCAGCTGCCCTGGGCGGGGGACCTGAACCCCGAGGTGACGCTGTCCACGGTGAAGGTGCACGACAAGAAGAAGGACCAGCTGAAGGTGCAGACGGTCAAGGTCCCCAACCTGCCCTACTCCAAGACCATCCTGCAGGAGCGCATCAAGTGAGGAAGGGGGTGTCAGGGTTGGGAGGGGGGAGGGGGGGGGGGGTTGAGAATAGGGATAGTAAGGAGGTTGGTGGGTATGTATGTGAGGTTGGAGATTGAAGAGAAAGGGTGTAACTGTGTTTGCTACTTCAAAACCATCTTGTAAGAGCAGGTTAAATATGGAATGGGTTGGGTAGATGCATTTGAGTGTGGGGAAATATGCATGTATTGTATATATATATATATGTCTCTGTGTGTGTGTGTGTGTGTGGGGGGGGGGAGGGAGAGGAGTTGGTAGGGGTGTGCATATGCATGTATAAGTATGTGCTTGTATTATTCAGAATGCTCCACAACATTTCGTAAAGGAATAGGCACTGGCATTGAAAAAAATGGTATATAGGAAAAGAAGAAACTAGTAAGTGCTACCAGATAAGCACAGGAGTTTTCTGCTGGATAGGTGTAGAGTGTAGTGAAAGGCATAGAGAGTGGAGGAGTTTTTGCTATATTTCCTGTTCCCTGTCTGTCTGTCTGTCTGTCTGTCTTTGTCTGTCTGCCTGTGTTTTTGTCTGTCTGCATGTCTGTCCTGAGTATCTGTGTAAATCCCTCTCTGTCTGTCTGTCTGTCTCTCTCTCTCTCTCTCTCTCTCTCTGCCTGTTTTTGTCTTCCCCCCCTCTCTCTCTCATTTTTTTTGTCTGTCTTTCTCTTTCTTGGTGTTGCTCTTTGTATCACTGTATCACTTGTCTATCCATCATTCTGTTAGGTTACATTTATGACTTGCCTCTGTCTATAGTGGTCAGTTTTGGACTCTGTTCTCTGCAATCAGACAAAGACACAGAGACAGAAACACGTCAGCAAAGAACGAGGTGTATGTAGGGCCGACCACCTACCGTCGCTTCATGGAGTGCTTCAAGTATCTCTACACCTCCCAGGCCCAGCAACGCACAGAGTCCGTGGAACAGCTCAAGTCAGTACAACAAACATCCAGAGTTTTTCCCTGTGAAATAAAGTGAAGGTTTCGTTCACATCTCTATGTGAAAGGCTGTTTCAGGTTTTCACGAATCTATTAAAATTTTGGAGAACATGTAATGAAAGAATTTTGTCACAGTTCATTGCTAAGTAATGATGTTTTAACATGCAGTGTATGTCAGCAAGGCAATGACATGTTTCCGATAGGTATGGCATGAATGGTCATCACTCATCCTGCTGTGAGCTAGTTGTTTTTGGTTTATCACTGTGGTTTTGACAGTAGATTGTAAGATGCAGTGACAGGTACTCGGGATCTGTGTACCCCTGTCCACAGCCTTCTGTTCTCAGTTACGAGCAGCTAGGCAGAGGCATCAGAACAATTTTAATCCATTTACGTTGTCCAGTTTAAGACCTCTTCTCTCTGTCTTTTGGACATCCACCCGCCATTGTACCATGCAGAATGGTCTTGGAGAGGGATGCGCAGCAAGCACAGGGTCTCATCTGCTAGTAGGGAAGCAGAAGTTAAAACTTTGGTGATGTAATTATTCTGTGGCATCATCAAATATGACTTCCAGAAAAACCAGTGTACGCACTCTTTTTTTTTTGGATCATATTTGGGTTGTATTACTGTTTTGTATTATATTGTATCCTATTGTATTATTTTGCACAGTATCATATTGTTTTTGTCCTTATTGTGCCATGTCCTGTCACCTTGTCTTATCTTGTGTCAGATTGGATCACATGGATCTGTGTTGTATCAGATTGTACTGTAACGTACTGTATTCTGTAAACATCCAATCGCAACAGAGTCATGTGTGAAGTTTGGGCTGTTCTCCTCAAGGGAGAGCATTTTGTTCATAGTTTGGAGCCACCATCTTTTTGATTCTGCCCTCATAATATTTTATTTTCCTACTATAAAGGATTTTTTTTTCCACACTCTCTTGTTGCCTTGGAATTTTTTTGCATGCGTATGTTGCACATGGACCTTTTGTCTCATCAAAAAAGACTGGCATTCAGACTACTTCTCAAAGTTAGCAGAAAGGGGTAGAAAACAACATGGCCCTGGTAAGACTCAAACCAAGGAATTGAGATCTGATGTCCTACAAAGATGCATCAACCATTAGGCCACCATTCCATCACTATGCCATGGGTGATTACAACACATCACTGGCACTCCACAGGAAAGTCTTGGCCACCCTTGACAAGACGCGCACTGACGCCAAAGTGATGAAGAAAGCCATCAAGACCATCAACGGCAACTACGAGGATGCCTGCAAGAACACGGCTGACCTCTTGACCCGCCTGACCACAAAAGCCACAGCCTTGGAGAAGCTGAAGGCCAAGATTGGGCTGAGCAAGTCGCTGGATGCCTACCTCCATCTGACGGAGTTTGAGTCTGAAGAGGAGGAGGAAGACGAGCTTTTGAAGGAAGGTGAGGGGGGAAGGGGATGATCTGTGCTGGATAGATTGAGTTGTACTCTGTTTGTGGCATATTCTTTCCTGTTGCATAAAGTTTAACATGATGAAACACATGGGTTATGAGCTGTATATAGTCAGCAATCTTTTGATTCATAACGTTATATACAGTTGAGTACATGTAAATCAAAATGTATAGGACTGAAGTTGTCTTTACCAGTTTGCAGAATAATGCCATCAGTAACAGTTTCTTAATTCATACTAAACAAAATGTTGTCATTACTGCTTTCAGGTTAGGTGCACTCAACTGCACTGTGTACAGATAATAGCACAAATTTCATGTGTGTCATCTTGTATTTTATACAGTGTGAGTACATGTAAATCAAAATGTATAGGACTGAAGTTGTCTTTACCAGTTTGCAGAATAATGCCATCAGTAACAGTTTCTTAATTCATACTAAACAAAATGTTGTCATTACTGCTTTCAGGTTAGGTGCACTCAATTTGCACTGTGTACAGATAATAGCACAAATTACACATGTGTGTCAATCTTGTATTTTGTTGATCAGAAGTGTGAACTGCATCAGTGGCCTTTCTTTATGTTTCAAGTGTTTTTTTTCTGTGCATTATTAAGGTCATAAATGTTTGAAAAGTTAGAAAAAAAGAGAAGGAATTTTACATGAACAGTACTTGTGGCCCATTGCAGAGGAGTATGATGACTATGACGCGGAATTTGACAAGATGCGTGAGGCCACACTGAAGACACGACAGGTGCAGGCCAAAGAGGAGTATGCAGAAGCCCAGAAACGTGTAGAGGAGTGTCGGCAGCAGCTTGAACATGCCAAGAGTCAGGTACATTGTAGTGTTTGGGGCTGAATGGGGAAAAAACATAGTGTGTGTGTGTATGTGTATGTGTGTGTGTGTGTGTGCATGTGTGTGTGTGTGTGTGTGTGTGTGTGTGTGTGTGTGTGTGTGTGACAGAGAGAGAGAGAGGAGAGGAGTGAGAGAGAGAGAGAGGAACATGCCAAGGATCAGGTATGCTAATGAACAGATTAGGCCCCGTGGAATAAACGTTGTTCTCTGAATCCAAGGGTTCTGAGTTCCATCACCAGTGATTTGTGTGTGTGGGGGGGTGGGGGGGGGGGGGGCGGAGAGTTTATGTTTGTGGGGGGGGGGGGGGGTGGAGAGGGAGGGATGGGGGGGACATCACACACAGATTTTTTTTTTTTTCACAGGCATGACACTCACAGTTTCTTGACCTGGAGTTGCTACTGATGATGTTGTGTTGGCTTGTATTTTGTGATTGATGCAGAAATGCATGTAGCCTTTATGACCAAGGAAACTGTTTGGCTGAGAGATGGTCAGGATGTTGTCTGCCAGAGGACACTAAAAATAAATGTTTTGTCTGATTAATTAATGCTTCTTACTCTGATCTGGAAAGTCTTCATGCTTTGAAAGTCCATTTCTGACCTTGGTTAGATTGCGAAGTTCATGCCGTAATAATTGCAGTCTGATGCATGCAGCAGTTTTGATGTAATGCTGGCTGATAGATGTCTGCATGTAAACCCCACTGAAACCATAGGGATTTCAGTGTTGGACATTTTTACATATCTTAATGTGTAAGTGTACGTAGAGAGAGAAAGAGAAGAGAGAAAGAGAAGAAGTGCTGCCTCACATTTTCTGCTGTGTGTACTTTATGACTTGCCAACCCTACCCTAGCACCTGCTGCACTGCTCTCAGAGTTGGCAGAGATGGAACCATCACTCTCATTCTGTCCCTCAGGTGCTGGTCTGGAAGTCCAAAGTGGACCGGCAGTGCATTGAGCGCCTGAAGGCATTCCAGTCGCCTCCCCTGCTGGTGGGTCAGGTGATGGAGATGGTGATGATCCTAATAGGCAAGCGTCTGCCCTCCCAGCGCATCCAGGAGGCCCGGGACTACACGGCCAAGGAAGACCTGTCCTCCCGCATGTCTTCCAGCTCCTCCTCCACCAAGCTGATCGTCAAGAAGAGTGAGGGCCCTTTCTTTTCCTCCCTTAACTCTGCCTCCTTTGATCTGTTCTAGTTTCATTCTGTCTGGTTTTGATATTGATGTAATGGAAACTGTGTCTTTGTATTGTGTGCCAGTGTTGAATGAAGTATGTCTCTCCACTTTATTTGGTATATCTCTGAAATTCTCTTTTTCACCTTCCGTCGTTATGTTTCTTTTTTGCTTTTTTTTTTTTCTTGTCTTTTCCTTCATTGTGTTATACTGTGTGTAGGTCAGTTTCTTTCTTGATGGGCCTTAAAAAGGGGCAGCTTTTTTTTTTTTACATTCTGAATCTTTCCATCAATTGCATATCATTTTCAGCTATAGTTTAATGAAAGCTTAGTGCTGTACATTGCTGTTGAATTAATATGTCACTGTTTTTTAATTTGTTTGTTTGTTTGTTTTTAGTGTATACTGATTCTCTTATGTACACTGATTCCCTTCTACTTAGATAGAAATTGTTCTTTAATGTTGGATTTGTTTGTTGTTTCATACTTTTCTGTAGTGTGAGCTAGCTCCTTGAGAGGTGTCCCTTTACATGTAAAAGATTTTTTTTTCATGTACAGATGAGCTCCATGTAATCTAGATGTTGTATATTTTCTGTGTTGTGTACTTCTGCTGCAACCTGATTAAGCCAGGAGGATATGGATTGTGCATTTATTACCAACTTCTTAGAAGTAGTGTTGTGTGTTTATTACTAACTTAGCAATAGTGTACTTACAGCTGATTTTTCTATTGTAATTTTGCATGCACATTCAAGTGTGTCATTCCCATGGAATGGTTGACATGGTCTGTTGGGATGTACACAGGTATATTATATTAAGTATACACAAGTATATTATGGTAAGTGTATGTTCAATTAATTATAAGCAATACAAAGAAATAATAGTTGATCAATTATCAAAGATAGGGAGAGATCAAATTCAAAGAATGGTATAGGATAGGCAAAATGGAAAATAGTTCATGATCAGCAAAGATGGAATTTTAAGTCAGTCGATGATTAAAGATATACATAGATTAAAAAAAAATTGACATACTATTAATATTATCAATTGCTAAAGATAAGCAAAGATAAGAGTCAGTTGATGATCCAAAATATGGAGATTGAAATTAATAAATGATCAGAAAAAAGCAAAAGTAGACATTGATCCGTAATCAAAGACAGCGAGGTCAACATTCT
Organism: Conus betulinus; assembly: GCA_016801955.1. Classification (NCBI taxonomy): domain Eukaryota; kingdom Metazoa; phylum Mollusca; class Gastropoda; order Neogastropoda; family Conidae; genus Conus; species Conus betulinus. The sequence continues at coordinate 392,412 of JADBJO010000657.1, read as the reverse complement.
TACACGCTCAGTCATTCCATTGACTCTCCATGTTTCTAACTTTTCAGTCAATAATTCTGTTTTATTATGTGATGTTTCCTTCGACAGCGGAGCGTCAACGTTCAGGTTTGCTGTTCTTTACATTTTGTTGTTGTTGGTTTCTTTTTTTTTTGTCTGTTCTTTCTTTACTGTCATGTGTATATCATATACGCATGTTTTTTCTTGTGTGGATGCTAACACACAACAGTTTATTGTGTGAAGACACTTTGCATGTTGATAAAATCAGGCGAAAATTTATGAGATGCTTCAATGAATTTTCATGGTATTCATCGCTCATTTTGTCTCTTCAGATTTTTTTTTTTTTTTTTTTTTTGCGCCTGCCTGCATCAGCATCTATTCTCTGTCTCATATTTATTGTCTCTTTCACCTTTGGCAGGCACTGTGTTTTGTTATTTTGCTGCTTTTTTTTTTTAATTTGAATTTGGTGATGATACTTTTGCGTAAGTTTTTTCTTTACATTGAACAGTTTTAAAAGTTACCGCAGTGTGATGGCATTTGATTTTGGTTTTCTGCGTGATTTGCATTCTAATACAGTTGCCGGAATCAGTGTGTTGTCAGTTACTGGATGCTTTCAGGAATACAGATTTTGTGTGGCTTGTTACGCACACTCAGATAATACCTTGAAACACACTTTAATTGATTCTATGTTTAATCAATTGCTTGGATGAGTGTGTTGATTTGCTGAACAATGTTTGCGATGAGCTCATTGTTTTCCATTCAGTTGTTGTCGCTGTGAATTGTAATCGCATGGTGTGCCTGATTCAAGCACTTGTAAACAAATTAATATAAATTCCCACGTTGATAGTGGCTTCTTTTGCTCTTCTTTGCAGAAACAGGATTAAAATGGGAGACTTTATGCTCAGATCGTGAAATGGAGTATAGTTACATTCCAAAAGCTGTAGCCCACTACACAAGGATCTATCTAACAATGTAGTCCTGAAACAGATCATGGACAGATGTCAACGATTCTGACTTTTTAATGCTGTAATTGAATAGTGAAAACAGAGAACTGACAAAAGCATGTACGATGCCGTGAGTGTGCCAAT
>JADBJO010000657.1:378827-386327 GCA_016801955.1 Conus betulinus | reverse complement strand
TGTGTACATCTCAAGTAAACTGAACATCAAAGTTTGTGTATAATGTATTACCTTTCTCCATATATATATGGTGTGGGGATGCCTTATTCTGAAGATCTTCAAGCTTTCAAGACACTGATGTTGTCATCTATCCACACCTGAAGTGTGGTAATATGTTGACATGCTTTTGAGTCACGCTTCAAGTTCTTTGGACTCAGATGAAACTTGACTCGACATGGGAGGAATCGACTTGCTCTTCTGCTTCAGTTTACCTTGATTTGATTTGACATTGCTTGACTTGATATCATGAACTGACCCGACCATATTGTTTAGTTCACAAATCAGTCTCTCAGTCATCCCCCACCTCTCTTTTTCTTTAAGTTCTTCCAAAAATCCAATTTCATCACATCAGTTTAGAAACTGGACATGAACAGCCATGGTGGAGCATCATGGTTTTGTGGTTGTGGGGTTGATTCCCATCAGAGTCATTTTTATGAGGGATTATTTGGCCTCAGCTCCTGCCTAGTGTTTGGTTTTTACTGTGGGCTGAAATAGGAAGACTTGAACCGCACGGTCAAGTTCCATGCACTTGGTGGATGTATCATTTGGAGTGTTGCTCAAATTCCATAAATTTTCTTACCAATACTGCAGGTGTCTGTATCCTGTGGGCCTGGCTGACACTGGGATATATCCTGGAAGGAGAACCCTGCCAAAAGAGTTCTCTGACCAGAATGGAACTGTGTTACATAATCTGCCACCATTTTCATTCTCATTGATCACCATTTACAGAAAAAAATAGAAGTCTCAAAGTCTGTCACTCTCTTCATGCCATGCTCTTCAGATGGCTTCTGTTTATATTTCCTCTCCCATGTCCATGTCGGTAATGAATTCTGCTCAGAGTCGTCGGTGTCATCAAGTCTATGGGAGCCATCCCTGAACTGACCTATTGGCACTCTAGTGATGGGATGCTGCCTCATGCCGGCTCCATGACAAAGTCGTTATTGTTGTCAGTTTGGGGGCTTAGAGTGGTGTCCGTGTTGTGTGTTGGATCAGAAGAGGCACCACTGAACTCCGTCAAAGCGACTCATCATCAGGGCAGTGTTTCCTGTGGTGAGATGCCTCATAGTGACTTTTTAGTGACTGCTCCTTGTGGACTGCTGGTGCTGGGGCTGCAGTGGCACAGACCTGGATGTGGATGTGTGTTGGGAGCCAGGGTGAGCAGTCCTGGGGTGTTGCCACCAGGGGAATGGGGTAGGAGGGGGAGAGGGAGAGGGGAGGGAAGGGGCAGGGGAGGAGATATCTTGACAAAAAAAGATAAACAAAATCAATCAGATATACCCTTACCCCCACCTTTGTATTCTCCAAAAAAAAAAAAGAAGAAGAAGAAGAAGACAAAGAAAGAAAAAAAAAGGGAAAAAAAATAGAAACATGGAAACCTAAAAAAAAAAAAAAAAAAAAAAGGATTTTATTGTAGTCACACAAATAAATCATCTCCCCTTCCCGTTCCCTTTCCTGCTGTTCCTTCAGAAAAGCAGTTCCTCACATCAGTTCACAAATCAGTTCTAACCCCTCTCGTAATATTCTTCACAAATTTTGTTTCCCTCACAGCAGTTTGCAAATCAACCTTTTCTCTGTTTCCTTACCGTTCTTCCAGAGAAGCAGTTCATGGCAGTGAAGAGGTCGGCCTCCCCACAGGGTCGTAACAGTGGCATCACCATCTCTGGTGCCAAGTACTCCAGTGAGGACTGCGCCACCTTGGTCCAGTACACCATCGCCATCGTGGAGTACACCCGCCGCTGTGGGCCCCTGAAGGCCGCCATTGAGAGGATGCATGAGCTGGAGCGGGAGATCGAGGAAAACGAGCGTATGCAGAAACAGGCTGAAGCCGAAGTGAGTGGGCTCGATTGCTTTGTGCTTTTGTGTGTCGAGTTAAGCTTGCCCTTTTCTTCCCTTCCTGCTTGTTGCCGGATAAGATGTTGAAGACAAGCTGGGCATAGGAGTGCTGGGGATAGAATGATTTGACAGGATCAGTGTCAACCACTTCAAACCTTTTCAAACCTTTTGTTTTTTATTTTCAATGTTGCTGAAAATGATGTTGTTTCTATTTTTGACAGTGCTGAAATCTGTTGAAAAAAAATTTACAAAAGAGAAAGAAAGATAGAGAGGAAAAGAAAACTCTACAAAGGTCTGCCTGTGGTACCCATTCACTAAGCACATATAGAGATAAGACATACTGAGTACAACTTCTGAGTTTCCTTATTTTTCTTTCTGTGCTGCTTCTCAGCATGCATGCTAGGAAAAGTGGTATTAATGGCAGAACTCATGTGGAGTTATTCACATGTAATTGTTTCACTGCCAGAACTAAAGCTAGATACCTCTTTGTTATCTACGGTTTACATCTTCACCCCCAACCTTCCATCCCTTCCCCATTCCAGCTCAGTCAAATTTTTTTTTTTAAATAAAAACAAAAACATATTAACACCTTTCAGGCAAAAGCAGTGTCCACTGTGGCCCAAGAATTCTGATGTCTGAGATTTGCTGAGCTGTTTTCTCCTTTCCAAATAAACCCTTGTAACATGCTATGAGTTGTCAGATAAACCACAATCCTGTTGTTATTTTCTGCCCCGTAATTCCAAAGAAATGTCCTTCAGGTTGACACTGGTATTGACTGAGCCAAATGTCATGATCAGCTTCATCATCCCGTTCTTTGTCAGCGCTTTCATTGAGGTTGACACACCTGTGCTGACTGTGCCAAGAGTAATGATCTGTCGTATGATTCTGTCTTGGAGCCACACGGCAAGAAAAACATTGTTTGATTAGCTTTATGTCAGTTTGTTTTAGCAACTGACACTGTTTGCTGCTTGGCATTGTCTTTGTGTAACTGTGCCATTGTAATGAAACAAGTTTTGTGCAGTACATGTCATAGATCTAACATGTGGTGAGGTGCACAAATTAAACCGAAATTAAGCCGCTTCATTGCTGACAGTTTTTGCATACATGTTTCACTGTGTGCTTGCTGTCGTGCACATGTATGGTTTGATGGTGGCACGGGTGGTTGTTTTACTTTACCTTTAGATTTCTCTAAGTGTTTGTCTTTATGGCCAGTAAGGTTCAGTGTCTGTTTGTCATCCCCTGTTTATCTGCCTTTGATTTTCCCTCCTTCATTATAATTCTTGTTACACTCAATACTTAGACTGTAATAGTGAAACATACATGAGAATGCTCTCTAAGTATGCTTTAACAGAGAACAGTCATGTGAACGGTAACATTCTGTGTTTTTAGTCCAAGACCTAGTTTAACCAAAGGTTTGAGTCTTTGATATGACCATAATTATTGTCAGCAGATGTTTAAAGTAATTTTGTTGGTTTTCAACTTCATTTATGAGATGATGGAATCACATTTTGATCTTTTTGGTGATTGGTGTTGTCGTTGTTGTTGTTGTGTTGTTGTTGTTGTTGTTGAATTCAACAGCTCCCTTTCCTGAAAATGAACGTGAACATTGTCACCAGAAATTCGTCGATCCCATGACTTACGCACTAACTGTGACATTTAATGCAGTTTCACATTCATTTTTGACCTAGTTCTGTGTCATGTGTTCATTGAATATCACATGCACATAATCACTATTCCACAGTGACAATATATTCTCTAACCACAATGTTCACAGTTACTTGAAAAGCGGAGTCAGAATCTGATAGGTTCCTGTGTGCTAACAGTCAAACTTGGCAATGGCTTTATGTAGATGCTTCTTCTGGAAATCCAGGATACAGTTCAGTTCAGTTCAGTTCAGTAGTAGTTCAGTAGTTTTATTTAACGTCTTTTCATCACAAGATGATCTTAGACCAATCCAAGTGATCCATTCTGTATGAAAGTGATCCATTCTGTATGCTATATGAGCACTTGCATCTCTATTCATGAAGATTAACCTGACAAGCTGTAACATCAGAAATCAGAGGCGAAGGAAATAAAGGTGGGGAGAGGGGGTTGAGATAACTAGAAAACATGAAGGGAAACAATTCTTTAAGTCAGTAAAGAAAGATTTGTCCCTTCAGCAGAAAAAAGAAAAGAAAAAAGAAAATGTGCTCTGAAGTCTCCATGAAACGGAGACCAAAAAAAACCAACAACAAAAAAAACAAACAAAAAAAACGGCCAGTGAATGTCTGTAAACAAAATAAATCCATAAACAAGCTAATGCCCATTAGTTACAGGCCATTATTTCAAAACTCTCAAAACCTCGTTTGAAATGGGTCGTAGAATTTAGGCTTGTGAATGATTCTTATCAGTTATACTTTTGACCCTGCATTCCAGTGTGTGTGTGTGTGTGTGTGTGTGTGTGTGTGATCATATATACACTCTGTACAACTCTCACTTAATATCTCCATCCTGAATCCAGGCTCGATTGAAGCAAGTGAAGGTAATTTTTAGTGTCCTGATTCTCCATTCATTGCCATGAGCCTTCCTTTTATATTTTTTTCTTTTCTTTTTTTTTTTTTTTGTTTTTTTTTCACTTTATTTATTTGCGACATGTGTTGATGTCAATTTAATGGATGTACGTTCTGTGTAAGATTGTACATTTGGGATTACAAGTGCTTTTTGACGAAAGGTTTTCTTTCTTTATATGTTTTTTTTTTTTCTTTAAATACCATTTTGGGGTTTCATTTCTGTTTTGTGTTGGTTTGGCTTTTTTGTTTTTCGATTCAGGAAATATCACAAGCATTGAAAAGAATTTTTGAGGGGGGGGGGGGGGGGGGGGGGGGGGGGGGGGGGGGGGGGGGGGGGGGGGGGGGGGGGGGGGGGGGGTAGAGAGTGTGGAGTTCTTTCCTAATCTTGCAGACAGACGAAGCCTTTTAATCCCAAATTACACTTGCCTGTTTTATAGCAGAATAAGTCTAATGAAGTAGTATTAACTGAGAGGTTAGTACCTGTTCTGTTTCTAGTTAATGTTGTTTCCTTTTTTTTTTTGTTAGCATCTCATGTGTGTATAGCCATGGTTCTCGTTTTTTTTTTTTCTAGTATGGGGGTAAGAGGAGGGAGAAGGATGGGGGGAGGAGGGGGTGGGCTGGGGGCAAGGGGGAATCACTAAATCACTGGATCATTTAACTACCTCTGCCAAGTAGTTCTTTTTTTTTTAAACCATGTGTGTGTGTGTGTGTGTGTGTGTGTGTGTGTGTGTGTGTGTGTGTGTGTGTGTGTGGTGTGTGTGAATGCATGCATGCATACATATCCACATCGATACATTCATGTGTGTGCATGTGCGCATTCATCCACATGGACATATTCATATATGTGTAAGTGTGTGTGTGGTTTGCCGGGGGTTTTTTTATCCTTTTTTTTTTTTCTCACCTGTACATGGACAGTAAATATTTATGTGCCTTTCTGAATACGGGACATTTTCAGTTTCTACATGTCCATACAAATGCACACATATACGTAATAATAATGAGGACAATTTCCATAGCATCCATCCTAACAACGTAGGCTGCAGGGCGCTTTACAAGTTTTAACAATTCAACATCTGAAAAAAATGTAAGCAGAAACACACACACACACACACACACACACACACACACACACACACACACAGAGGAACATAATGTTGCTTACACATAAACACACTATATGACCGGTGAACAGCTCATTTGTACATGAACAAAGTGTGCAGGTGACATGAAATAATTAGTAATATTTTAGGTGGTATCCTGCAACTGGCGTTTGAACAGATGCGTTTTAAATGCAGACTTGAAAGTCGGGAAGGAGGGGGCATGATGTAGATGGAATGGGCGTTCTTGAGCATACTCATTTTCTGCAGCAATACTCTGGAATTCACATATATATGTAAATACTAAATGCGTACATTTTGTACTGTCAAAATGGGAAACTATCTTTCTGCCTATGATTCTATATTTTGGTATGCTTTGTGTAGTTTCTTTGACCTTTAGCTTGTGAGACTGTACTTTTGTTCACTTATTAAACTGTATGTTGCCCTTTATTTTTTTTTTTATTTACTGAGATTATTTCTGTGTAGCTTGTTGATGATTGTTCTGTGTTACTAAACTAACCAGCACAGATGCATGCAAGTGTGTGCATGCACTCAAACATGCACACACACACACACACACACACACACACACACACACACACACACACACACACACACACACACACACACTTTTTTTTTCCCATACATGCATACATAGACACAGTACAGACACACACACACACACACTCTCTCTCTCTCTCTCACACACACACACACACACACACACACACACACACACACACACACACACACACACATACACACACACACACAGAGATACACACACACACACACACACACACACACACACACACACACACACACACACACACACACACACACACACACACAAAATACAAACACACGCATGCATGCATGCATATGCATATGCACATGCACGGTCATACGCTTACAGGGGGAAAAAAGAAAAGTAAGAAATTTGCAGAAGTGCTAACTATAATGTAATGACATTATCATTGTTAAAGACCTCTGATATTCCAAAGGTGAGAGCTTTGAAGAAATAAAGCATTAAGGAAAAACAAGAGGTTGACAGTCTGAATTCAGAAAGAAAAACAAAGGAAGAAGGACAATACTGACAGCTTTTTTTTTTCCTTTAAGCTGATCAGGTAACCTGTGGATGCAAAAGCAAATTTGCAGGCTAAAATAAAATGATATATATATTTGGGGGGAGGTGGGTGGATGGATGGGGTGAGCTCAACATAATGAATTTTTTTGGATTGGTTTTCGACCACTATAGAGTGGATCGTTAGATTTTTAGCAAGTCATCAGGTTCTAAAAGTATGAAATTTGCAGTGTCACATAGACATGTGTTTTCCCCATTGTTGCATCATGATTCACATGTCATTGAACACAGCATTGTGACATGTAATAACTGCAATAGTATCGCTTCTGCCTTGCTGACACCTGCTTTGAATGTCTTGCACTAAAGTCATTTGCACCGTGCACAGTATGTCTCAGGCACCTAACATCTGACACATCTAGAGTTTATGAGCATTAACTTTGTTGGAATCCAAACGCACCTGACATTACGCCTTCAGGAGACATATATATTGACTTCGTGTATCTACATGTGATGTTATAACACTGATTCTGATTTCAGTAATTTTTTTTTTTTTTTTTTTTTTATGAAATTGTGTATTTGTAACAAATTTGACATAGTTCACAAACATTGTGACTGACCATTGTGCATGGAACGTCTTTTTTGTTCTACTTACAGCGTCGCGGCTTGAACGTGAAGAAGGTAGCTGCACATGCATGCCTTGTGGACATTTAATCTGATTCTTTTGTTTGTTTTTTTTTCCTTTTTTTTTTGTTGTTTTTTGATTTTTTTTTTTGTTTTGGTTTTTTTTAGTCACCGGTCACATGGGTGAATTGTGTTTTCTCAACACTTGGTACCTACACTAGAATGAAGTAGTATGGGCTCTCTCTCTCTCTCTCTCTCTCTCTCTCTCTCTCTCTCT
>JADBJO010000657.1:366327-373827 GCA_016801955.1 Conus betulinus | reverse complement strand
GCCCCTCTCACTGACCTCTTGACAGCCCAAGGAGGAGGAGGAGAAGAAAGAGGAGGAGGAGCGGAAGAGGAGCTGAGTGAGGCGGACTTGCCTCGCCTGCAGGAGGAGGTCAACGCCCTGCAGCTGGAGTTTGACCAGGCGGTGGTGGAGAAACACTCCCTGCACATGGAGTTGCAGTCCATGAATGAACGCCTCAAGGCCGCCTCCGAGATGGTGGAGAGGTCAGTGCTTCTGGGAGGTCTGTTGCAGGGACGTGAAAACCATGCCAAAAACGTAAAAATGCATTTTGTCGTTTGTTGTGCTTTGAAAAGAACAGACATGCTTCTTTCTTTGCATTGATGTCAATAGTGACCAGGTGAGACTTAAAGTGAGGAGTAGTGGTTCACACACGCAGCGCATTCCTTAGATTTTTTTGTTGTTGTTGTCATCTTCATTTTGATTGGCCAGCTTTGACCAAATCCATCGGAGCTATGTCTTGTTATTTGCAACGAACCTAAACCATTTGTAAGTTTGAATATCTTCAGACCCATCTCACATCCCTGCCATTGGGTAAGGTATTAAGATGTATATTTATTGTTCATTTCTTGTCTCATCTTCCAAAATTTCTCGGTGGTAATTCTTCCCATGCTGCTTTTTCTAGCTCCCATATACATCGCCACACCCAGCCCTTTGTCACAGACTCAGCATCAGCAGCCCAAAAGGGAAAATGCTATCAGGTTGATATGAGGCAACCCACCAGAGGAGATGCTGCACTGATGATGAGTCACTTTGATGGTGTTCATAAGTGCCTGTTCTGATCCAAATCATGCAAGAGCAACTCACCACTGGCGTGGTTTTGGAAGGGAAATCAAAACTGAGGTCACCACAAGAGCAAGGCAGGTGGGGACAAGGAGTCTGGGTGACAACTGGATGACAGAGCTTATCGTATGTAAATGAGGCTGAGAGTTGCCAGCACCTGAGAATTTTTCTTTGACTTCATACCCGCCGAAAAGTAAGAGTCAGGCTTCAGGTGTAGTTTGAGAGTGGAATTCTGGAGGTAAAGTGAAACAGGTGATTGTCAGGCAGCAAACAAGACCAGCAGCCATGACAGTGCACAACAGACAACATACATTAACATGGTTTTGTGAACACAAATTCTGAACCATTTCCTTTTGCAGTGAGTCAATCATGGACTTAATGAAAAAAAAAAATCAATAGCGAAATGATGGAAATAAAATAAACATAATCAGTGTCTGTTGAAAGAAAAGATTATTGTGACGAAGACAAGAGTACATTATTTGTCCATGTCTTGCCATGAACAAAAGGCTAATGCTGCATCAGATTTTTTTAATTGCCCACCATCTCATATACTGGTTTCAAACAAGGAAAATAACCATGTCCTTGTACATACCACCAGCAGATGAACAAAACTGTCTGCTAAAATTGTTCCACCAGCCTGAAAGACCAGGAGGCGTCATGGCGCCAACACGTGAAGGACAACGGCAGCAATGAACTGCTCATCGCCAACTGTCTGACTGCCTCTGGCTTCCTCACCTACAGCGGGGCTGTCAACGTTGACACCAGGTCAGGAACACCTGGGCAGCTGGGTGGATCTGGTGGATGGGGTGTGGGCAGTTGGGTAGATCTGGTGGATGGGGTATCCGTGGGGGGGATCTGGTGGATGGGGTATGGGCAGTTGGGTGGATCTGGTGGATGGGGTATGGGCCGTTGGGTGATCTGGTGGATGGGGTATGGGCAGTTGGGTGGATCTGGTGGATGGGGTATGGGCCGTTGGGTGGATCTGGTGGATGGGGTTTGGGCCGTTGGGTGATCTGGTGGATGGGGTATGGGCCGTTGGGTGGATCTGGTGGATGGGGTATGGGCCGTTGGTGGATCTGGTGGATGGGGTATGGGCCGTTGGGTGGATCTGGTGGATGGGGTATGGGCCGTTGGGTGGATCTGGTGGATGGGGTATGGGCCGTTGGGTGGATCTGGTGGATGGGGTATGGGCCGTTGGGTGGATCTGGTGGATGGGGTATGGGCCGTTGGGTGGATCTGGTGGATGGGGTATGGGCCGTTGGGTGGATCTGGGATGGGGTATGGGCCGTTGGGTGGATCTGGTGGATGGGGTTGGGCAGTTGGGTGGATCTGGTGGATGGGGTATGGGCCGTTGGGTGATCTGGTGGATGGGGTATGGGCTGGAAAGAAAGGGAAGAGGGAAGGGATGGTAAGGATAATTTCCTTTTTTTTTAAATGCAGTTTCACTCGGTTAATTGACTGAGGTATTGTTGATATTGCTGTTGATGCACACACAGATAGACAGAACTAATGTCAGTCAGACAAACAGACAGGCAGATATCATCAGCATACTGAAAGGTATATGCTAACAGAAAACGGAAACAGCTTCACTGCAGGATATGAAGAGGCACATGTGAAAATAAAATGATGAAAATGCGAGCATACAATGATACATGCAGAGGTGAGGTGAGTTGATTAATTGTTTTTTACTTAATGGCATAGCTGATTAATTGTTTTTTACTTAATGGCATAGCTGATAGTGCATGTAAGAACGCGTATAAAGAGCTGCACAGGTATTTGCTTCAGTGCTAGAAGAAGAGTGCATGCCTGCATGCATACATTTCAATACTACCATGTGGGCTTACATACACGCAAACACGTTTACATGCAAGCAGCCTGTACACATGCAGATCAGTAAACTTGAATATGTGGGAAGGTTCATCCATTTAGAAATTTATGTGTACATTGAGTTACAAGCAGGCCTGTTTACTTGCAAGCGGCATATGTTCATGCAGGTCATTTAATTCCCTCAGAGTATGAAACAAAGGGAGGATCAAGTAAAACAAAAAAAATATGTCAGAACATTTATATCGAGTCATGTTTTAGGAAATATGAAAATCAAAGCCTTTAGAGATTTTGAAAAATAGACATAAGAATTTGTTTTGGTTTAAAACATGTTATTAACTGGAAGGTGTGTAATGTTGTTTTTTGATAGACATAACATCTTCAGTGTTTCTGTTTAAATCTGTGTATAAGTAAGATTTTGTGATACATTTGACAAATTGAGTTGTGTGTGATGATTGTATGTCCTGAAAGAAAAGAACAAAGGAAAGAAAAACAAGAAGACAAAAGAAATATAAAAAGAAACTTTCATAAATGTTGATGTATTTTTTCGCTAGGTTACGCATGGGCGAGTTCTTCATGCAGGTGTGTGAGCACCATGGTCTGCCGCTTCACAAAAACTGTTGTTCCGCAACATGGAGCTGATTGACTTCCTGTACACCCCGGGTGAGCTGCCCTTGATGCAGAAACTTTGGTTACCTTGAAAGCATTGATAAATAGCGACAAAAACTTTTCTTTTATGCTTTATTGCTCCTTGGCTGTTCAATCTGTACTCTCCACCATGTTTTCAGTGTTAAGGAGAGTCTTTATTTCATTGACCGCTGCGTTTGTTCATTCTTTATTTGGTGTTGTACACCAAAACTACTGACATGTGTGATCATGACATTAACGCTCATGGTGTTATGTCCTCCTTCTCCCAATGGGGAACCAATGACATCATGGGGGTGTGGAGATGATGCGGATGCCGACGACTTGCCTGATGATTGCAACTCCTGTTTCCTGATGCAAGAGGCCAGCACCACCGCCTGGCCCCTCATCTGTGACCCCACCTCCCGCGTCCTCCAATGGCTGCCAGACCTCTTCCAGATCATGGGAGCTGTTTGTCGTCACCTTTCACCTGCTTCTCTCTCCCTCCATTGGGTTTGTTGGGGGGTTGAGAAGTCTTTTTCCGCTTGGGGTTTTGGTTCCTTGGGGTGAATAACCTGTTGAAATGGGGGATATGTTTAGTGGTATATATATTTTTTGCTGTGTATATCTGTGTGGGTATGTGGGTAATAGCAGTAAAGCATGGAGTTAGAGGGAGGGAATCAGATATGATATGGATTGGTTGTCATGTGTGTTTGTGTGTGTGTGTGTGTGTGTGTGTGTGTGTGTGTTTGTATGTATGTGTGGATACACCAAAACATGTAAATTTGCATTTGTGTGAATCAGTTGTTTCTGTTACCGCGTCCAATAGATAAATAAAAAGTATCAGATCTGTTATCAGCCCCCCTGGAGTGTTGATTGTCTTCTCATTGACACCACATCATTTTTTCTTTTCATTGCAGAAGACTTGTCTTCATTGACAACATGTCGTTTCTGTCCCTTGCACCAGATGTGTTCTCATTTACATTGTTTCATTTAATAGCCAAACATTGCAGAGATGCACTGTCATTAATATAACATCATTTCTTTGCCATGCAGAAGATGTATTCTCATTAACATCATGTCATTTCTGTCTATTGCGGACATGTTGTCATTAACATTGTCATTTCTGTTCACTGCAGATGTGTTCTCATTAACATCATGTTATTTCTGTCCATTGCAGATATGTTCTCATTAACATCATGTCATTTCTGTTCACTGCAGATGTGTTTTCTCATTAACATCATGTCATTTCTGTTCATTGCAGATGTATTCTCATTAACATCATGTCATTTCTGTCCATTGCTGTGTGATATGTTCTCATTAACATCATGTCATTTCTGTCCATTGCAGATATGTTCTCATTAACATCATGTCATTTCTGTCCATTGCAGACATGTTCTCATTTAACATCATGTCATTTTCTGTCCACTGCAGGAGACGTGTTCTCATTAACATCATGTCATTTCTGTCCACTGCAGGAGACGTGTTCTCATTAACGTGACATGTCATTTCTGTCCATTGCAGACATTGTCTCATTAACGTCATGTCATGTCATTTCTGTCCACTGCAGGAGATGTGTTTCTCATTAATGTCATGTCATTTCTGTCCACTGCAGGAGATGTGTTCCCATTAATGTCATGTCATTTTTGTCCACTGCAGGAGATGTGTTCTCATTGCAGACATGTTCTCATTAATGTCATGTCATTTCTGTCCACTGCAGGAGATGCGTTCTCATTAACGTCATGTCATTTCTGTCCACTGCAGGAGATGCGTTCTCAGCTGGAGAACTGTCTGGCAGACGGCACACCATTACTGGTGACGGACTGTGATGTGCACCAGCTGGTGTCGGACAGTCGTTTCATCGACATTACATCGCCAGCTGCATCAGCTTCATCATTAACATCGGAAAGTCTCGGTTTCAAAGTCATTGTGAGTATCCATGTTGCTTTGCTAGTGTGTCAAATGTTTTTATGAGTATGTGAGACTTCATTAGTGTGTTGAGTGTCTTGTGTGAGTATCTGTTGCTTTGTAGTGTGTGTTCAAATGTTTTTTTCTGAATATCTGAGACTTCATTGGTGTGTTGAGTGTCATTGTGAGTATCTGTTCCTTTGTTAGTGTATGAAATGCCTTTATGAATACTTGAAACATCATCAGTGTTTTGAGTGTCATTGTATGTATTGGAGTTTTTCTCATTGTTGATTGCTTTGTGAATCCTGGTTTTTTCTCCTGGTGCTTCCATCGTCTTTTGGGTGTCTGTGGCTTCATAATGTTGAAGGTGCAGATAGTGTTGAATGTTTTTTTAAGGATATCAGTGGCTTTGTCAGTGTGCAGAGTGTCTTTTCAAGTATCTCTCTGTTTTTTAGTGTGTCAAATGTCTTGTGTGGCTTTGTTGATGTTGAATGTCTTTGTCATTTAACTGTGTTTCATTTCTTTGTATCACTGGTTTGGTTAGTGGTCAATGTCTTTGTGAGCATCAATGGCTTCATAAATCTGAAAATGTCTTTATATGGGTGGGCTTTGTTACTATGACTGTCTTACGGAGTTTCTGTTTTTCTTTCTTGAGTGTCAGATATCTTTGAATATTTGGCTTCATTAGTCTCACATGTCTTTGTATCTGCACTTCAGTAGTGTTGAGTGTCTTTTTGAGTATTGGTGGTTTGCTAATTTTTTTGTCTGTCATTTGCCAGGTCATTTGTTTTGTCTGTTTCTGCTGTAAGAAAGTGAATTAAAGAAGTAAGAGAATAAACAAACATCACAAGCAAAAGAGTATTCCGTGAAGGATGTTAATAACAACCTTCAGAAGTTTCTTTGAGGCTGAGACTTAAAGTAAGGTAGGGTATCTACCTAGGATGTGGATGGCATTTATAGAGAATTATACAGCATACAGATTCTGACATGATCGTCATAAGAGATTGATTTCTTTTTTTTTAATGGAATGGCCAAAATATAACGTGCTATAAAAGAAACAGGAAAATGTTACCTGTTTTTATTTAAGTTGTATTTCATCTCCTTAAAAAATAATTTTTTTTTTTTAAAGAATCGCTCAGTTTAGGTAAATTCATACCATAAGAAAAGTGTGTCTAGATCATCAATGTATTTGATTTCTTTATTTGATCTGTTGAAACATGTTCACCACATTGCTATTTCAGAAAGCTAGTTTTTTTTTTTTTTTCCATATGCTTAGTATGTTGGTGTTCTTGTTAAGCAAACATATCTTTTTTTTTTTGTATCCTTTCTTCTCCAATTTTATCTGTTCATGTTTGTGTGCCTTATGTGTTGTATACTTTGTGTCTTAAATGATATAAATGAAAATGTATTTCAAACTCATATCTTGATGAAGTTAAAAGTAGTGCACATTAAAATAGTCTTGGAATGGAGGGAGTCTGGCTGGACGCGTGTTTATTCACAGGTTCTTTTGTATATTAGCTATATTTAAGATGATGAAGTTAGGGCCTGGACAAAAGCAAAGAATCAAAATGTAAGAAGAGAGGACAAAAAGGAGAGAGGTGAAATAAACTTGTATAACTCAAGATCAAAGTGAAAGATCTTGAAATCAGACCGAAGGAAGTAAACAAATAACACAGACAACAACAGCAAGAAACAGAGATAGTAATAAATTGAAAGAAATTAAAGCAACATAAGACCAAAGTGGAAGAACAGGATACAGAAGTAAATTTGTAAACAGAAAGTCAAATTGTCTTGAAACAAATCAACAGGCATGAATAGATGAAACACAAAAGAAGTCTACTCGATGAGATCACAAGTAAAAGAAGAAGAAACCAGCTAGACTTCTTTAAAAAAAAAAAAAAAAAAAAAAAAAAGAAAAACACGCGAGCAAACAAGAACCCTAACAGCTGAAAAAAAAATAAGAAGAAAAAAAAAAAAAGAAATCAAGATACAACCCTGACAGAGCCCCTGCATTTTTCTCCATTTTCCAGGTGACAGACCATGAAGTGGAGTGTGACCCCAAGTTCCGCCTGTTCCTGCACACCACGGGGGAGCCCCAGACCATCCCCCACTACCTGGCCGCCTACACCTCCGTGCTCTTCTTCCAGCAGAACCGTCACTGTGTGGAAGAGGAGCTCCTCAACATCTTCATGGCTCACGAGAAGTCCCGCCTGGAGAACGAGAGCTCCGCCCTCAGACAGGTGAGGAGGAGGGTGGGGGGCGGTGAGATGGTGAAGGGGATTATTTACATACTTTTGATCATTTTCATCTTTTATGTAAGGGTCCTTCGTGCTCAGATTCAAACAC
>JADBJO010000657.1:308827-358827 GCA_016801955.1 Conus betulinus | reverse complement strand
AAGACATTCAGTTTGAGGGAGGAAAGTAGAACAAACATAACACATTTACTTTTCTTACACTGTCCATTGATTTGTTTTGGACTTGGCAATTTAGATTTAAGTAAAATGTTTTTACACTAGGCGCAGTCTTTTTTTGTATGATCCAGTCATGAACATTACAAAACAAGTGTATGTGGCTGATTGAGATACAAACCATTATTCTGAAAAATTGAGGGTTCCAGTCATTGAGGTACAGTTTGGAAGAGAGTTGGTGGTGGAATTAAAATCAATGAAAAAGATGAACTGCTCTCTAAAAAAAAGTTAAATCAATTCTACAGGGTCAGTGGGTGCTACTTCACAATGCCCACAACTGCCCCAACCTCCTGAACTCCGTGGAGTCCCTGCTGACAGAAATGGCTCCCTCCTCATCTCAGTCAGACCAGACCTTCCGCCTGTGGATCACCAGCAAAGCCGTGCCAGAGGCGCTGCCCGTCCGCCTGATCCAGAACTCCGTGAAGATCATCATCAATTCACCAAAGGTTCCACACTTTATTTCTACCAATAAATACTATACAAGCAATAATGACAATAAAGAAGAGTAAATAGCACCCAATATTGTAAATGGCAAACAGGCTTTTGACCATGAAATACTGACGGAAAAGAAATTGTAACTGTGAAAAAACAAAGCACACACAAAGAAACTGCGAAATGCAAGTGATACGTTAACAAAAAGAAAGAAGAAAGAAAAACCTGTTAGGTACAGTTCTGCTTTGTGTCATTGTTCATCCACAAGGAATATTCCATCAAAAAAATTCAAGAGCTATGGGTTCTTGTATTATGTATTCTTTTCATGTTTGATAGTTGGTTTTTTTTCGTGAGAGAGATATTAAATACCTTATTTAGATGTATATTTCGTTGTATTTTTGCATTTGGTTGTTTAGATTTATTTCACTTATCTTTTTCATTAGATTTTATTTTGATAATGTATTATCAAATGTTTTCATATTCTCATTACCTTTCAAAACTTTGTCGGCTGGGCTATATTCAACATTATCCTTTCAAAACTTCTTTGAGTCTATTTCTAATCATCATCATATTACTCTCCCTTTCCCCCCCCAAACCCTCCTCCCATCCCCAGGTGATGAAGGACAGTTTGGTGCGCTCCATGTCATGGATGGAGTCGGACATCCTCAAGCAGTCGAACCGCTCCGAGTGGCCGGCCATGCTGCACAACCTGTGCTACCTGCACGCCGCCCTGCAGCTGAGGGCCCGCTATGGCCAAGGGGGGTGGAACCTGCCCCAGGACTTCCTCAACATCAGCTTCAGAGAGCTCCAGGTAGGACAGGATTATGGGATTTTCTGCTGATCTGTGTCAATGTTGGTGGTGGTTTTAATTTTTTAAAAAACCCACCTTTTGCTTTTTGTTTTAGGATCTTGATTTTGTGTGTTTGTCTGAGTTTATTTATTTGTTTGTTTACGGTTTTTTTTTTTTTTTTTTGTAAGTTTCTTTTTCTATATCATGTCAGTTTATTGCTATTGGTTGGGCTGTAAGCAGCTTGAGTTGAGGGGAGATTTGGATGCTGGTTGTTGTGGGGGAGTCAAAAGATATATCTGGATGGAAGGGGAGAGGGAAGGGAGTTGAAGTGAAGGAAGACATCTTGTACTCTATCATGGTGATGGTAAAAAAAAAAAAAAAATAGACGTGATGGAGAAGAGATGATGAATCTTTGTTTCCTACAGAATTCATTGCTAACAGGTATATAGACAGGCGTGGAAGAGATAAAAAAAAAAAAAAAAAGATAGATGGCAGGTGCATGCCATTTTCACATCTGAAAAGGGGAAGATTGTGGGCATGCCTGTTTTGGACAAAAAAAGGGATAAGCTAAAAAGAGAGATGGGACAGAGGGAGATCCAGAGACAAATGTGAAAATAAGAGCTGACGGAGAACTTTGGAAAAACAACAGCAGGCTATTGATGACAGATATGCAGGACAGAGCAGATGAGGGAGATGAACAATGGTGTTACGGACATGAAGCCTTTAGAGAGAGAGAAAAAAATTAAGGTTGTTTCATGTTTGAATGTGACAACTTTGCCACAGAGATGAAACCATAGGCAGAACAAACACAAGCATGTGTGCTTTTTCCCACACCCCCGTACTTCATCCTCCTTTCAATTCTTGTTGTTTTCATCACACACACACACACACACACACACACACACACACACACACATATATGTGTGTGTGTGTCTATATATATATATATATTCATTTATACACAGAAATATGCAACTATGTTTGTCTATCCAGATACCCATATTTGGATAAACCACAACTGATTTGTAAAGTTCAGTCCTTACAACATCACATGACAACAACTTTACCTTGACCCCTTCACCTTGACCCCACTCCTTCTGTGTGGCAGGAGGCTGTTGGTTTCACCATTGGAGAATTCAAAGACCCCATGTTCGTCTTGGCTGGCGATGGCACCCAGGTACCTCGCACCACGTCCTGGACTGGCGTCCGCTACATTCTGGCTGAGGTGAGAGTCACTGGCCAGGGTGTGTCACTGCACAGAGTAAAGAATAGCCAAGCCATGAGGGCAACATTCATAGCAATGGGCAGGGTGACCGTGCTGAGTAAAAACAGAAGGCTCATTGTAGAGGGTAGGATTTACAGTAACTGCAGGGTGTGACACCAATGTGAAAGACTGGTGCAGGAAAAAAGGGTCATAGGGTTTGCCAGTGATGTTCACTGTTACTCACTGTGATGATCATGCAGTGCATGGGGAAGGCACGGATACAAACCAGTCCAACATTTGCACTTTAGAGGTCACAGCCATGGACAACGACAGCCCAACTCACAAATATAGATCATGCACAACGAACATTGTATGCCTTTCTCTCACAAGATCGCTGCAGTCACTGCCTGTGTTTGGGAAATCCTCTGTCGCTGTAGACACACCCTGAGGTGTCTTTGTGCAGGTGGTGTGTATGGTAGTTACATCACAGACCCTGGAGACCAGCAGAGCCTGAGCGCCATGGTGGATTACTGGATGTCACCCACCGCCATCAAGAAGGAGTTTGAAGTGGCCAGACGTGAGTCGTCCTCATTTCTCTCTGGGTTGTTTTTGATCTCTGTCTCAGCCTTTTTTAAACTGGCCAGCTCTTTTCCAATAGCTTGTCATTATTTGCCAACTGTCAATCCACTCAGGGAGGTCTCAGTCTACTGTCTGTCATCACCCTAGCTTCGTGTGTGTGTGTGTGTGTGTGTGTGTAAGAATTGAGCAATAAGACACAATCTTCATTTTTGTTTCCCGGAGTTGCATTTCTTGTTGTAGAATGAGCTAAAATGGAATCAGAGCGTTTTATTCACTGTAAGTGAAGAGTGACTTTTGACAGTAAATGAATGTAACAGTGACCATACATTTAACTTGATATGTGAGACATTGGTGTAGATTACGCAAGGGATTGTATGCTTTTGCGGGGTTCCGTTTGACTGTGATTTTCCATTTACACTTTTGAAATTCTAATTCAGGTAACATGCTTTTCTGTAATTCAGCTATGCAAGAACTTGTACAGTTTCCCTAACTGGTTCAAAATGTAACTCTGTGTGAGACAAGCAAGCTCAAGTCTTCAGACACAAGATCAGTGTTGTAGCATGTGTTTGTGTGTTCATTACCCCCTGCCCCTCCCTTTCTCAATGACAAAACTGTTCACGGTCTGGTACTTCCTCAACCCCCCCCCCCCTCCCTGGCTGCTGTGTGTTGCAGTGAAGTACCGCCTGCCCCAGGCCTTCTTCAACCCCAACGTGCGTCTGAACACCCTGATCCAGGCGCTGGACTCCCTGAACCATCTGTTCCTGGATGTGCCCGAGGGCTGCCACCTGCACCCCAACGTGGAGGTCAGTCCCTGTCAGTGTCACGTGCAGTGGGTGCATGTGGGGGATGCATGCAGGACTATAAAGGATGGAGGATGAGCTGGTGTGATCTGGTGATGATGATGATGATTCACATGATGGCATAACAGCATGTTCTGGGCTCTTCCCATGAAAAAATTGTACAGGGAGAAGTTAAAGGCATCTCAAAACCAGGCATGCACCTTCCTTTTCCTTTAAGAAAAAAGTGATGATCGGAGATGAGATTTACATCCTCAAAGCTAGTTCTTGAGGACGTGTGGTTCATAAACCAGGTCCTGTACAGGAATTGTAGGAAACGAGGGATTGTGTGGTGGATTTAGTTCTGCTTCATGTGGGTTTTTTTTTTATTATCCCTCTGCATTTTCTTCCCATTTTTGAATTTTGTCGTCAACCCACTACCACCTCCACTCGTCGTCGTTAGTTTGTCTGCCATTAAGCTGTGAGCTTTGGTCCCTTAAAAAAAAAAAAAAAAAAAAAAAAAAAAGAGAAAAAAGAGAATCATAGAATATCCAAGTTCCCATACAAACTGGTTTCTTCCTGCTGTCAAAATAGAGTGAAGTCACTGAATCCGCCATACAATTTGACCAATAGCAAATAATATAGGATGCTATGGGTTTCAACCTTGAGGGATTCAACAGGCCAGGCAAAGGAGGACAGGTTTACTGAAAGATCATTTAACTGTTCTTTGGCAAGGAAAACATGATAATGTACAGGTTATTTCCCTTGGTTTATCTCTGCAGTAACAGTTGAGTGAGTATAGACAAGGAGGTAAGCAAGAAGACAGGTGCTAATGAGGATGATTAGGATTACAATCACTTGAACATGCCTAGGATGCCGTTGCTTTCATCATAGTGTGGTGCATAAGGCTCAGCCAGTCTACAAAAATAATAACATCAAAGTGCAGTAATCATGATAAGAAGATTAATTTTCTAGATCTGTCAAAAGAAAATCTCTCTCTCTCTCTCTCTCTCTCTCTCTCTCTCTCTCTCGCTCATTCATTCTTCATGATTGTTCTAGTAATTCTATTCAGAAATATTTTGAATAAAATGTCATCTTGATATTGTCATTATATTTGTAATTGTCTCCCTTTTTGTCAAATGCTACAGGAGAATGAGGTTTGTATATATTTTGTGTGTTTTTACATTTTTAGTGGTGTATGTTCTCCTGCCTCCAGTTATGCACTGTGTATGTCTGAGTCTTTGGTTTTTATGGAGTTTCAGTCATTGCTTTGTAAATGGTGAGATGTGTGAAAAGTCAGAATCTTTGCCGGAAAGGAATGACGTGGGATAGTTTTCACTTCATTGATGGAACTGGCTTATTTGCAGTATGAGGGTGTGTGTATGTGTGTTTATGCATGTACCTGTGTTTGTTTGTATGCATGCAAATGTTGTGTTGTGCACTGAATTTTTTGCTATGATGGTATTTTCACTTTGTTATATCAACTGATCCCTGTCATTCTCAAGTTAGCGCCGCCTTCGATTTTTCTTTCTGTTTGGTGCTGTTTAAAGCTGGTGTCTGTGTTCAGTGGCAAATGGCTTCACATTTTGAAAAAAAAAGATTTGTTGTTGTTGCTGTCATGCTTCATGCCCTCTTAGAATCCTCACTCCCAAGCCACTCATTCTAGCCACCTCTTGCACAGCAACACACAGCTTGGCCAGTCATAGCCCCAGCAGATGCAGTCCATGGGGAGCAGTTTTTTTTCAGTCATCATGACGCAACCCACCAGAAGAGGGACTGTACAGCTGCCAAGTCACTTCAGTGGTGTTTGTGGAGTCTGTTCCCCAGCACTCAGAGACATACCCACAAAGAGGATGAAACTCGACTTAGTCGTTCTAGTCCTCCTGTTTTGATCCCATAGCTAATGCATTTCTGGGCAGGTGCTTGTTAGGGCCAGGAAATCCCAAAAATAAATGCCTCAGATGGGACTCGAACCCATGCCCTACCTACGTACGTTAACCATTGCGCCACTGGGGCTGGCTTTACTTTTCACTCTTGCAGGGTTTCCTGGATCAGCAAATGGCTCAAGTTCCTATTTTCATCCTAGGCACATTAAGCCACCAGTACTGTTTTGTAGTTACTGCAGTGCAGTGGCTGCTTTTTTTTTTATCTACTTGAACATGAAAGGTAACAGATCTAGACAATGCGTCTGTGTGTCTGCAAGTGGGCAGTTAAATAATCCTGACAGACGAGGCTTCTTTCCATGAAAATGAGTGCTGCAAATACAAGTCAAAATGGGTGATCCTTCGTATGTTTGCTCAGTTCCCACCTGTTCATTCAACGCTGTTGGATCTGTGGGTGTCAGGATTTAAGGAAGAAAAGCAAAAAGTATGAACAGTTGTGTGCGATCACTTCTCTCCTTGGCTGCACTTTGTAATGTTTTGCAGTATCACATCATGCATTTCATACAGCACAGAAAGGGTGTGGTAGGAGGTGGTGATACTTGTTTTTTTTGTTTATTTTCTTGATCAGAAGTTGGTTGAGACAGGCTAAATGATTGATGTGATGTATGGTAATGTTGCTTATAGCCCAGCCGACCGCAATGGGCCATATCAGAGATGATGATGTAATGTAGGGGAGAAAGCAGTGCTGATTATAGGCCGACCAATACATGTAGTAAAAATATGGGAGCAAAGTAGTACAGCTGGAAGTAGGCAGTGTGTTACACATTGTAAAAGTTAGTACAAAGAAAAAAAGAAAAAAAAAAAAAAAAAAAGTCAGTGCTGTCGAAAAACAGGCGGACTGATATGAAAGACATGAGCAGGGATAGGAGTAAGGCTGAGAGAAGTAGCGTCATCTGAATTAAGGCCAACTAAAATACACACATAAAGCAAAAGTAGTGAAAAGATCATGCCACCTGAAAATGAAACACTAATGTTATTGGACAGCAATGTTTGGTGCCAGAATCATCAAAGAGCTGGGGTTGTCATTGTTATCTGGTTCAGTGCTGCAGTGGGGGGGGGGGGGGGCTGCTTAAAAAATGATGAATGTGCTCTTCAGGGAGACAGAGATCAATTCCAATTAATTCAAATATCAGTGTAGGTGATGAAGGGTTATAGAACGCCATGTCAAGTTAGCCCATATTGCTGTATTTAGGTGTGTATAGCGTGGGCCTTGGAAGCACATGCATATTATTATGCTTATATTTGGGATGAGGAGGAAGTAAGTGAAGACTGGTTCAGAGTGTAGGTTTTGCGCTTGTCACATTCTCCATTGCTGACCATGCATCCTAGATCAGAATGATGTGGGCAGAAGCTCAACAGCCCATTGTGACCTAATATTGCAATGTTGTTTTGCTTCAGTTTCTTTGAAGCTTCTTATCAGAATTTCTATCACCTGAATTGATCTTTGTGTAATGTCTGAAATGTAAGTGAAATAAATCAAAAATTGAATTGAAGCAATGAAAATACAGAAGGCTGAAGTCAAATGAAATGAACCAAATATCATATATGTGTCACTCCATTCAGGAGAATGCCATAGAGTCTTTTTTGTTTTGTGTGTTTTTTTTTTTTTTTTTTATTATTTATTATTCTGTATCTCTGTGTGCCTGTGTTGTAGCAAAGATTCCATATGATGTACAGCTGAACTAAAAGTGAACCTCTTGCTTTTTTACCGTTGGTTGCAAGACGGCTTTAGTCACTTGGACAAAGTCAGAAAAGTGTTGATTGTCTTCCACAGACGTTGTTGGGAGATGACCAGTACGTGTACACTCGCCTCAACAAGATCTTTGATGCCATGCCGTCCACCCCCACCCTGTCTCACAAACTCTTCCAAGACCCCCCACACACCATTCCTGGGTGAGTCTGACTCTGGCAGAGTGTTGGCAAAGACGTGTTTGCCTTTGTAAAGTTGATACAGTGATCATTATTTGTGAATTCTAGCCAGGGGAGATAACCATCTAGGGATGAAAAGGGGTTAATTGGGGAAAGAAGGGATGATGGAGTATGGCAATGGTAATTGAGGGGTGGGGGTGAGGGAGTTTAAGGTGTGTGTCTAAGTATGTGAGTGTGTGTATGTGTGTGTGTGTGTGTGTGTGTGTGTGTGTGTGTGTGTGTGTGTGTGTGTGTGTGTGTGTGTGTGTGTGCATGTATGTGTGCATGCATGTGTGTGTGCATGTGTGTGTGTGTGTGTGTGTGTGTGTGAGACACTGACATCACCAGAATGTCAGTGAGCCAATTTCATTATGCATCCATGGGAATTGAAGTCTCAGCCTTTGGAGCACAGCTTGAGCCATTCAGTCAGTGAGAACCGTTCAAGTTTGCTTCTCACAGAGTAATGCATTATCTCTTTTTTTTTCATTTTGTTGTGTACATTCTACTAGCAGTTTTCTTTGGTGTAAATATGTGAAAAGGGGTAGAATGAGAGAGATAGACAAACAAAAGCAGATGGACATACAGAGAGATGAAGAATCAGTTAAAACGGATGCAGAAGAGAGATACTAGTTGCTACTTTCAGTGTTTTGTGTGTGTGTGTGTGTGTGTGTGTATTCATCAGTAACTACTATGATTACCAAAATTTGGGGCTACAGGTTTGTTTTGTTTGTTTAATAAAGGGGCTTATCCCCAGGATTTTTTACAGCAGTTTTCAGTTGCACATATGCCTGATAAACTAGAACATGGAAAGCATAAGACACATTGATTTCACTGCATAGAAAATTCTGTTTTAAATTGTATGCCTGAACTAGTAGAACATAAAATGTGATTATAGTGGTGGAGGAAGATGCTGTGGTATGTGTGCTGGGTTTATGCGCATGTTTTTATGACCAAGCTGGCCAAGACAGTTGGGTGCAGAAGCTGATTTACCATGTGTCGGATTCTCCAGAATATAGACATCCCAGTCAGAACTTGAAAAAAAAAAAAGTATTGGCATGCTATGTTTCAATCATAATACCTTGCATCAAACTTACAGCATTGACAAAAGCTGTGACTTATCCTCAGTGTGGTCAGTTTCTCTGAAAGCATTCAAACAGTGTTCACAATATGCTGGTGGCAGTTGTCTGCTTCATGGCTGCTATACCCCTGTGTGCAGGGCCTCCTCTGGCAGGGGTGAGTTCTCAGAGCAACAACCCAGCCATCGTGGACCAAGGCGTCTTCAGCACCGCCAGCTATGCCACTTACAAGATGCGGAAGGATGTGGAACTCTGGGAAATCTGCTACAACATGCTACAGCGTGTGTGCCCAAAGCCTACAACAAGGTTTGTGATAGAGAACTGCTGACTAATAGTGGGCTTTGTTTAAAATAGTTGGAAGAAAAATCAGGAGAAATGATGTCATGTTGGGACAGCTTGAAGATCAAGTGCAGCTGCCTGCATCATTGGATCAAAATAGTTACAAGCTGAAAATCACTTGAAAAAAAAAAAAACAGTGAACATGGAATTGGTAGCTCTGTTACACAGAATAAAAGATCACTCGAAGAAATGGCTGAATGTAGAATCAGTATGCCAGTAACACAGAAGAAAAATTGAACTGATATGACTAAAAGCATTTTAGATCAGAAACAGCAGCACGGAATGGCCTCCACTGCCGTGCAGTGTCTTCACAGGTAAGTTGCCTCATTTTAACATGATATTGAAAGCATTAGAGCTGTGATTAAATTGACCTGGATGTGGTTTTGTAGCGGGGAGCTGGAATGAGGTAGGAGAGAGATATAAAAAAACATAGATCAGCAAGAAAAAAGTTTAAAGCAGAGATGCAAGGTAATCAAGAGCAGTTTTGATTTAAGAGATGGGAGGAGGTAAGAATAGGTGAAATGGAGGTGTTCAGACCTTGGGAGGTTGTGTTGATTATGATCCTCAAAACATTGTCGCGCTGCCCAGCCTTTGTCACGCATGATCAATTATTTTTGTATACAATGCACACACAATCACACAAACAAGCTCAAACACATAGACTGGAGTGGTATTTGATTGTTGAGAAACTGAGTGTATGGAGAGAGCTTAATTCATTTATCCATGTGCCTGAGCAATGGTCAGGCTCTGTTGAACAGCACCACAAACCTGCATTTGAGCAGTGGTCGGGTAACAGACTACTGTACTCAAACCAGTGTTACTCCAACGCTATGCAAGTCACTTAGTTTCCAAATGTGACACAGGTACAAATGAAAGATTTGCTTATGATATGTTAACAGTTTTAACATCTTTGGACTAAATTGAATCTAGCATTTAGATTCAATCACAGAGTTATGCACAAAATAAGTGACAGTGTACATCAAAAAGCCCTCTTGTACAAATGAAAGAATGTGTATCCACAGCCTGCGAACTGAGTAGAAAAGAAAAGTATGTTTAAATGTTTATCTACATGTATCATCTGTTCAACTTTTTTTCCCATGACCTATTATTGTACTTTGTATTATATCTTTCATATATGAAATATGGAAAAGAAAATTCTGTATGAAAGTAGAGACATCAGTTTTGTTGATTGGTCGGGGTGATTTGTTTTGTTGAAATGGATGAAAAAAAAATGTATGTATAATGGTTTGCCAATTTGTATGCCAATATGTATGTTGTCTATGTGTGGGTGTGGTGAACAGGAGTACATCATAGAGAAGGTGAAAAAGATTGGAGGGTTCACCACCTTCAACAACTTCATCATGAAGGAGCTGGAGATCATGTACCGACTGCTCAACGAGATCAAAACCTCCCTCACGGCGAGTTCTCCCTCCCCCGGTCACTCTGTGTCACATGGGGCTTAACATTAGTGGTTCACAATACAGGCACACACACACACACACACACACACGCTCATGCAATGAACATACACGCATGGCCTGATGCACTACCTGCAAGCCAAGTCTTCAAGAGAAAATAACATAGATGTGTTTGTCCTTCTACAGGCCAGTGAGATGTGTGCGACGTCCAAAATGTAAGGTTTCTTCTTGCAGAACACTAACATGTGGGACATAAGAAATTTCATGTGTGTGTCTATACAAACTAGTTAAGATGCGGGACACAAAATATTTCATGTGTGTGTCTCTATTCAAACTAGTAAGATGTGGGGTGTAAAATATTTCATGTGTCTCTATATGAACTAGTAAGATATGGGACACATAGTATGTCCTCCTACAGAAGCTAGTAAGATGCAGAATATGAAATAAAATGCATGCGTCTTTCTACAAACGAAAGATGCAGAAAATAGAAACTTTCATGAGTGCATCTCCCTTCAGGCCAGCAAGATGGGACATAAAAAAAATTCATGCGCGTGTGTTCGTACAGCCACTAAGAGGACGTGTCTTCTTACAGTCCATTAAGATGCTGAACTTTTAAAATTTCATGTGAGCTTTGATACAGTCTTTTAAGATGGACTTGGCAAATTTCATGTGCGTGCCTACAGTCTAGTAAGATGGAGGACGACATATAAGTTTCATGCATGTGTCTTCCTACAGTGTGGGAGGTTTCAAGTGTGTGTCTTGCCTGCAGGCCATCAAGGTGGCCACAGAGTCCAACCTGCTGGGGGACCAGATGTCGGAGCACACGCTGTCCGTGGCCGACGACCTGCACCACCTGCGTATCCCTCAGCTGTGGTGTGACATGTCAGGATTCTCCGCTCCCCCGCTCACCTGGGGCCTGGGTCAGTGGCTGACAGAGCTGCAGAGTCGCTGCCATCACTTTGAGCGCATCCTGTCCCTGGTGAGTGCCCTAGGGGGAATGGCATTGGTTTGTGGGGTGTTGAGCTTCTCTGTCTGTGTGTGTGTGTGTGTGTGTTGGTGCTGGCCTGTTTGTAGATGAGAGTTGAGCATGCTGTGGATGGAATGGGAAGATTGGAACCACATTTGAGATCCATCCACTTTCAGTGGGTGTGTCTCTTGCATGCTGCTCCAATGGCTCAGATTTTTCGACGTTGCAGGTGCCCTATCACAGGCCTGATTGATTACAGGATATGATAAAGAAATGTAGAGTACAGCCCTGTCGCGTAGTGTTAGATTAGAATGGAACCCAATGCCATTGTCTTGATCTTGTTCCTTCTCACTAATTATCATTTCAAAAAAGCCTAGATTTCTAATGGTCCTTTATGCCACGCTCTTAATATGATAGTCATGGTTCCAGATTCTTCTTCACATCTATGCCTGTGGCAAGGTCATGTCAGTCATTAGTTTTCCCAGGTTCACAGGGACAGGACATGGTTGTACTCTCAGAAAGGGAATACACACTCACCTTGTCTTTGCAAACAAATTGTTGTTCAGTAGGAGAGGAATGGGGAGCGGGGAAGAAAGAAAAAACAAAAAAAAAAAGAGAGAGAGAGAGAAAAAAGAGAAAAATATATTGTTGTTGTTTTTGTCCAGGGCCGGGAGAAGATGCCTGCTTACTGGCTGGGGCATTCTTCAACCCCCGGGGTCTCCTGGCTCTCCTCAAACAGGAAAGCATCCGCGCCTTCTCTGGGGACCGCTCCGGGAAACTTTGAACAGTTCGTCTTCCAGACGGAGGTCACCTCACGGGACAAAGACCATGTGAGTTGTGGTGCTTGGTAGAAGTGTGTTCGTGGAATGTTAGCTGGGGAACTTGCAGTTTGCCATTATGTTGTTGCAGTTCAGAACTGTTGCTTTTCATTGACACCCTTCTGTACAGGTGGATTTCAAGGAAACCATATAAAAAAAGAAAAGACAGAGAAATTATTCTGTTCGTTTTAAGATGATGAGTCTTTTCTTTTTGCGTCTTAGACAGACTTGTGGTATATCAATTTTTTTGTTGTTGTTTTTCGATTGTGATTGTAGAATATTTCAGAACTCGTAACTGTGTAGAATACATCAGGACTCGTAACTGCATCAAATGCACATTAAATTTTTTTTTTTTTTTTCACTGTGAGCAATGATTTTTGTGACAGTTACGAGACCCACCCCAGGAGGGCATGTTTGTGTTCGGCATCTATGTGTGGGGCTGTGCCTGGGAGAAGACAACAGGGGAACTGCAGGACTCACCCCCCAGGATTGGCTGTGCCGCTCTGCCCGTCGTCCACCTCACCTGCTGGCCAGCCAGCGACAAGCCCACAGGACAGGTGAGTCATACGCATGTTGGTGATGATGAGACTTGTTTTACACCTGGACATTTGACTACAGGTTCTGTGGAAATTCTTTCTTTGAAACACTTTCTGCAGTGCAAAGGCAGTACTTGGGCGTTCAGTCTCCACTGTTACCGTTCTAGCAATCACAAACATTTTCTGTGGTCAGATTCTGCAGATTTTCATACATAGACCAACGCTTTGGCATGTGATGATATATCTTCCTAAGTAATCTTTACCTTTTTAGAAAGTAAACTGTTAAAAATTGGCACCAAAATTCCAAACTGGTAAGACTTTTTCCTGAACTGGTTTCGTCTTGGGAGTATAATGGATTTACCTCCCAGAGGACATTCCCTTTACAGACGTTTTCCTGCACTACTCATCATTGTCTGTACTGGATTACCTCCCAGTACTGATTCCCTCCCTCTACGGACCCAGTGTTTATGGATTTCTAGAGGTCACTGTAGAGAGGTTTCAGTGCGCTACTAAAACTGCGTAGCAGAGCTGCTTCTACTGCTGCATAGTACTGCTGCTACTACTGTGGGAGAGGTTTCAGCACGCTACTAAACTGCGTAGCAGAGCTGCTTCTACTGCTGCGTAGCAGTGCTGCTACAGCTGCATGGCAGTGCTGCTACTACAGCTGCAGGGCAGTGCTGCTACTACAGCTTTATAGCAGTGCTGCTACTACAGCTGCATAGCAGTGCTGCTACTAAAGCTGCATGGCAGAGCTGCTGCTGTAAGCATAACTCTTACTGATGCTACTACATACAACATTGTCAGCACTATTTTTAGAATTATTTTTTTTTTAACTACCATTCCACCCACCCACTCCAGCATACTCTGCTTACCTACCAGTCCAGCTCAACCTTCTTGATTGACCGAACATTTTTTTTCCATATGGGGTATCTGGGAAGGCTTGGGTAATGCACACCCGATTTGAGGACAGCTATATGAAATGATGAGGCTGCCAAGGTGAAACTACCTCGATTCACCTCTTAAAAAATGAAGGACGAAAAAGCATTTTCATCTTGTATTGAGTGAAATCACCTTTGACAGTGACAGATGACTGTTCATTTAACATGATTATGGGCATTTTTAGTGGGTCCCAGCACAGCTGAATAAAAAATGACCGCTCAGAAAAATCTGCAGATTGTACACACTTGCACTTGCTTCAAACTCAAATGGGAGACAGAAGAACAGTCAGCTTCCCTCGTGATTGCAGATGGGTTCTGCGTACACTGGAAAAAAGGACGTGACCACAAGGGTCAGTTATAAACAGAGCCAACACGAAAACAGACACATTCACAACAAACCAGATCTGATGTTCAGTTTTCACAGAAAATTTGGTATGGTTTAGATGTTAAGTATTTAGAGTGATTTTTCTAACAAAAGTAACTGAGCTTCAAAAGTTTGTTAGATGTTTTAGGAAATGAACTTGGTAGTTCAAGAAATGTGGTGCTAAAAAAAAAAAAGATTGGTATTTAAAAGATCAGTATCACATCTACTTCCCAGACGTATTGTTTATGCTATACCATTTGTGGTTCAGTCTCTATGGTTGGTGTGTGTGTGTGTGTGTGTTTGCCAGGACTCAACACGAGCATCAGAAACCTACCAGTGCCCAGTATATCACTCGCGCATTTCGCCGCGTGAAGTGGTGATGGAACTTGATGTCAGAAGGGAGGGAATCCCTGCCACCCGCTGGCTCTGCGTGGGTTGTCTGCCACTATCCGTCCCTATTAGAATATTAAAGACAATCCCTTGCATACAGTGCTGATCTGCAGTGTTTAAGTCTATGTTGAGTTCATGTTGTTCATACAGTTTGTTATTTTGTTTATATATTCAGTCATTTGTGGTCCTGTTGTTCACTCATTTGTTCAACTGTTTATTTGATTTGCTTATCTGTCTCGGCATAAACATTTCTCATAAATAATTTGGTTGTGAACATTCATATTGGTGACAATTTGCTATATCTATCAGATATGAAATCAGGATGCAGAATTCATGCTCAGAATTTTGTTGGTGTTTATTCTTCTCATTTTTAAACAATAGTTAAAGGGTATGTTGCTTAAAATTTGTGATGATGATGATGTACGGTTTTTTAGTACAGTACACTTTTTGTGTTTGGAATTTGTTTGCACATTGCATCAATATTTCCTTCAAAGTGGTCAGTATTCCTTTTTGGTTTTCTCTCTGATGCAATTTATATGTGTTGCAATATTCATTTTTAGTTGTTTGGGAAAAAAGGGTAAATATATGCTTCTGAAATTAAAGCTTGATCAGATGGGTATTCTGCAACAGCAAAGTACATTCTGACCAGAATAGTACACAACAATAAGGTGACATCTGACGAGAAAAAGAATATTTTATGTGTGTCAAAGATGTACATCAAGCTGAAAGCCCTCTGAACAAGATGCATAACTGCCAGAAACTGAAAGAAGTTTAAACTGCCAATGAATCCAGAACTCATCAGCAGACAGAAAGCAATATGTAAGGCAGGAGCTACATTTTGCTAACAAACAAGCATAACCACCTTCCTAAGCTGACCATTGAAGTTCAAACTGTCGACTCGGCCAAACAAAGAATTAATTCAAAAAGACCTTATCATGATCAGAGCATTTCCCTGTAGGCAGAAACAAAACTATCAGAGAAGCAATAAATATGTCACATTAATATGAAAATGCATTGAATAAACGTGCATTTTCACATTTGTGTGTGTCGGTGAGTCTTTGTTTTTCCACATGTGTAAATGTCAGAGAATCTTTGTCAAGGAAGAACAAATTTATTAATGCTTATCCATTTGCTGAAAGACGTTTTGGTACTTATCTGCATGCAATGTTTGTTTCTATGTTGGATAGTGAGTGTGTGATACATTGGAGAAATTGTGAAAAAAAAAAAAAAAAAAAAAAAATTGTGTACAGCCTGGATGTTGTTTTAATCATTATCATTTGTTCAAGTAAATAATTATGACTGTGTTCTGTGCTGAGTGTGTAAGATTTGAAAAGTGTTAGATACCACTGATGATATTTCCTCAACACTGCAGAATAGCATGCAGTATACTGCTGATCAGTGCATGCACAAAGGTCAACATTTACTTGCCATATCAAAAATCCTTAAACATTGTTTATTAGTAAACTCTAAATATCAAAAACAGCATTATTCAGTTTGTCAAAAGCTGTGTTTCAGTATGTGGAAACTGCTGATAACCACATTTTTGTCAAACTAGCATTTGTTTGGTACATGTGTGTATGGAAGGTGAGTACAGTGAAATGTTATGTACATGTTCCATCAGAGGACTGCTTTATCATTGTTGTTGTTATTATTATCCTTTTTATTATAACACATTTTTTTTTTCTGTGATATTTTCCCTCTGTTTTTCCGTCAAGTACCACAGAACATTGAACTGTTGACCAAAATGTGCAAGATTCTCTGTGATACGTTTTTTTCTTTCTTGTTGTTGTGGTATTAATGAACACTTCCAGTGCTGATCATGACCTGTTTGATTGTTTTCATGTTTTGTGTTACTGTGCCGAGACAGGTTCTGGTCTCCGTCCAAAGACAGATGCCAGGTGACAGGCAACCAGGGTTGTTGTTCTTCATTACATTCCAGTCTGCGCTATGAAATTATGGAAACTCAAGGGTTTCTCTGTGTGTATTCTTTGCCACAAGAAAGGAGAAACTTTACCATGATAAGATAAGGAAAAAAAATAAATAGCGTTTTTGAAATATGACAGTTATGACTTTTTGCATTGCCTAAGAAAAACAGGTGTCTGAATATATGTCTCAGTTTGGAGACATGGGAAAGTGGGGGGGGGGGGGGGGGGGGGGGGAGGGAGAGAGAGAGAGAGAGAGAGAGAGAGATATATGACATGAAATAAATGAAATGTGCAGAAGAAGCTTTAATCAGTCAGTATCAACACAACATTGTATCAAATAATTTTTACGACAATGAAACATTGGAAGAGAGATCATACTCGCTGCTCAAATGAATTTCATAAGGGGTTTTTTTTGGGTTTTTTTTCAATATCTTACACAATAAAGGAGAAGAAAAGTCATCAGTTCATCAATTCTTTCCAATGGCTGGATCATAAGAAATCGGCTTCAGTCATCTGCTGAATGTTCATCAGGAGAAAACAAAACAGGCCAATCAAATGGACAATTCGCAGTGAACCTAGCACCCCACAGTGATCTTGGCATCTGATGTGAATGACAAAATGATGACGCAGTCAACATGCGTCCCAAAAATTGTGACATTACTCAGACATGCAAACCACAAGGGGACAATGGCAACATGAACAAAAAGCCTGGTTCCACGGGTAGATAACAAGGTGATGATAACAATGTGACATTTAAAACACATGCATGGATTTCGGTGGGATTATTGACAGAGATGCCAAGAATGTCATTGCACATTTGCATGCACACAGACACAGACACACATACACATTGTTACAGGCAATTCATGCGGTAGACATATCAAAATCCACTTTCATATTTGATGGAATAAAGCTGTTAAAAAAAAATGAAAAAAAGATATCACTGCTATTAAAACTATTTTCATTGATGTTTATGAGAAATACCTTGAATTCAATGAAACCTGAATGAGAATCCAAGCCATTCGTCGATACATCCAAAATCGGAATGAAGTGCAGCACGAGCATTCACCATGGGTTTCCCAGCCTGCCACAGTGGCAGCACAATGCACACGAGAGAGAACCAGCATCATTGAACATCAGCAAGTTCACACACAAAATCCACAAAGATCTGCACAGACAAAATAATATACAAGCATTATGTACATGACTAAAGAAGAATGCATGCATGCATACTCCCTGTCAGGGTTCAAAGTGGCCAGGCAAAACAAAAAAAAAACAAAACAATGTGAAGTAGTGTGTCGGAAGAAATGTGCCTCTGAATTGCACATGAGGCAGTTTAAGGCGTTCCAGGGGCATGCCCCACACACCCATTTATTTACCCATCCATCCACCACAAAAACTTTGAAAAGTGGCTAAATTCTGTGCAGTTTTGTGCATTTTAGGCATACTTTTTAGCTACCAAAATCAACATGTTTTTTTTTTTCACACATAAAAAAGAAGCATGGCCTCACTCCTTTCCATCATTTTACATTGAACATGGCTTTGCTCATCTCCATCGTTTTACACACTGAACATGGCTTTGCTCATCTCCATCGTTTTACACTGAACAGGGCTTTGCTCATCTCCATCGTTTTACACTGAACATGGCTTTGCTCATCTCCATCGTTTTACACACTGAACAGGGCTTTGCTCATCTCCATCGTTTTACACTGAACATGGCTTTGCTCATCTCCATCGTTTTACACTGAACATGGCTTTGCTCATCTCCATCGTTTTACACTGAACATGGCTTTGCTCATCTCCATCGTTTTACACTGAACATGGCTTTGCTCATCTCCATCACTTTACCTTGAACATGGCTTTGCTCATCTCCATCACTTTATCTTGAACATGGCTTTGCTCATCTCCATCGTTTTATCTTGAACATGGCTTTGCTCATCTCCATCGTTTTATCTTGAACATGGCTTTGCTCATCTCCATCACTTTATCTTGAACATGGCTTTGCTCATCTCCATCGTTTTATCTTGAACATGGCTTTGCTCATCTCCATCATTTTATCTTGAACATGGCTTTGCTCATCTCCATCACTTTATCTTGAACATGGCTTTGCTCATCTCCATCATTTTATCTTGAACATGGCTTTGCTCATCTCCATCACTTTATCTTGAACATGCTTTGCTCATCTCCATCATTTTATCTTGAACATGGCTTTGCTCATCTCCATCGTTTTATCTTGAACATGGCTTTGCTCATCTCCATCACTTTATCTTGAACATGGCTTTGCTCATCTCCATCATTTTATCTTGCACAGTTCTCAAACAGGTCTATCAGTATCTTTTGCCAGCCCTCAAGATAGTAACCAAGTAAGAATGGAACGACAGATGGCAGTACAAGGTGGATCCTTTCCTCTATGATTAACATAGATGTGTACAGACTGATTTTCAATGTTCAAATGTTCATTCCACTGAAAATCTAAGAGTAGGGAATGTGTTTCCAGTGGCAGAATTCCTCCAAACAGCAGCACATGTTGATCCCCACTATGCAAGACTCCAATCTCAACTGATGCAATGTTTTCCTCTTCCGCCTCTTTACTGATGCAGAAGAGACTCCTCTACTTTGCTTCCGAGGCTCTGATATGCTAAGAAAAAAAAATCTGGCTCATAAAGACTGCATAACCTGATACAAACCGGGACCAATATATAGCAAAAATTATGTTGTTTCTGGTCAAGCAGACTACAGAGGCCACATCCGTGTTGGCAATGCAATATTCAAAACTTGGATGACTATCTAAAAAAAAAACAATCAAATAGAATTGCACCGAGATGACTATCTTAAAGCAGAATCTAGTTTCCATGTTGAGGATCAGGTGATGAAATAATACAGACACATTTCAAGGACAGTTAGTCGGGCAAAAACCACCCCGCACGGCCACAGATGGATGAAGATGGGTCAGACGGACGAAGAATAGGGGGACATCATCAGGCAGTGGACAGATCTGTCTTCTGCCAGTTCTTGGAGGACCACAAAGATGATGTACTAACAGACTGAGAGTTACGTTTTAAAAGAAACAGTCATGCCTCAACTGGCCCGACCTAAGCACAACAAGACTGAAGAGATGGTGTTGCTCATCGATAGTTTTTCAATCCTGTTCTGCAGAGATGATCTCAAAGCTGGCAGTGATGGGACAGCAGCAGGTTCTTGTTTCAAGGAGTTACAGTCTGAATGATTGATGGGGGGAAAAAAAACAACTGCTAATACACATCAATCTCTCAATGAAGTATCTCTGCTCCTCCTTTCTTTGTAATGAGCATTGAGTTGGCACTCTGGAAATAACTTTACACAGTCACTCATCGAACATTCTTCTTAACAAAACATAACATTACCTCAGACATTCTTGAATGGATCTTTTCTTTGGCACCTGAACACAATAAAGACTGTACAAGTTTTTTTTTCTCCAGGGATGTAATATATCTAGTAATCTTTCCACTTAAAGCAAGACATAAATATTTAAGAGATATTAAGTTCTGAATATTATCATACAACACACCAGTTTTGGACAGGAATGCTGTTGTTGTCGTACTCTGGCTAAAAGACTCCAGGGATCATCCGAACAGCTGAAGTACTTGGAACACTATGGTACAAATGCATCAGCTAGGGATGAAAACATTACGTGTGTGACCGTTTTGATAACCCTGCCATGGGCAGCCACACTCCGACTTCGGGGGAGGACAGGAATTAATGCTTCGAGTCATTTAAAAAAAAAAAGGATGTTGGTAAATAGGTGAAAACACAGGCTGGTTTGCACTGCACAGGTGCCGTAGTTCATGCTGATGACAATGGCTTTGCTATTGTAAAATCTTTGCCAACTCCTTCACATACAGTTCTCTCCTTCTCTTTCAGTCTGTCCTGTTTTAAGGTACACAGATAGTGACACTGATTTCAAGACGCGCTCAGTCTGCCACAGGACTCCACTCCTGCCGTCACTCTTTCTCTGGATTTGCACAGTCTTGCAAATAAAAAAAAGTCCCTCATCACCAACACTACACTCTCTTGCGACATGTACAATGTAAGATGTCCACAATTATCCACACAATGCTCTCCTCTGGACTCAAAAAACAATACTGTTACCACATCCCACTATAACCCCCACCCTATCATGCATGTACACACACACACACACACACACACACACACACACACACATATACACACACATCACAGGTGCTCTTGGGGAAGAATACTAGGTTAAAATTCATCAGGAACAAACACAGATGCATGCATGCATGCACGCACACACACACACACACACACACACACACACACTCACACACTATCAGCTGAAGACATCTGGCTGGTAAGGGAGAAGCGGTAACTGATATACCATCATGCCAATCCCACACACAAAGCCAGCCACACACAGAGCCCACGCGGTGTAACTACTGGCCAGCAGGAACACAAAGGCGTTGAGCGGCATGGTGAAGACCACCGCCTTCTCTGACCATACCTCCCCACACCACAGCACCCCAAACAGAACCACGTACACCGGCAGGCTACACAGCACCATCACCAGCTCCACCACCCCAACGAAGACGCCTCCCGACCCGCTGCAGTGCCACAGGCGGGACTGAGCTAGTGTTGAGAAGACCAGGGAAGCCACGGAAGCCATGATGATGGGCGTTGCTCTGTTGGTGGGCGACAGGGAGGGGAACATGACGGGGTCGCTCTGCAGCAGGGTTAGCAGCACTGAACAGGCACAGCACTGGAAGGAAAAACAGTGCTGTCACAATACAGTAAACAGTCAGTCCCATCCTCTGTGTCCTGTTTCTCTACAATACAGTTAAATGTGGCAGTTTGGTGCTCTTTGTGTGTTCATTCTGATTATTCTATCTCTACTGCTAGATGACATTTTTTTTTAATCAATAAACACTACACACACACACACACACACACACACACACACACACACACACAACAAACACACACACACACACACACACACACACACACACACACACACACACAGATCATACACATGCCAAAAATTAACCAAAGAGCCACAACAAAACTGCCTTTCTCAACCAGTGTGATACAGTGATACTGGCACAGGTGGCACTCTAGAGGTTAGAAGTTTGAACCTCATCAAAGACATAAAAATCATTATGTGAATCCACCTCTCAAACCTGTGTTGCTGAACATGCTGTAGGTTCAAATGGGCACACTGAAACAGCAGTGGAATCTAATCCTCTTCAGTGAATGCATCTCAGAGCATTGCTCAAATGCTTTGAACAATATGGCAAGCGTCCACATCCCTCAGGTCTGGTTGATGCACGAATACATCATCAAAGGAAGCATAGAGTACACATCTGTCACAGCCTCTGATCAAAATGAAACACCTCAGCATCATTGTCAGTGACATCCACACAGGTCATCCGAAAAATGTCTCACATTCTGTGGCCCTTCATGCCCTGTTCTCATGGTGACCTCAGTGCCCATCTCCCCTCCACCTCTACATCTATTGCAAGTCATGTCCCCACCTCATCTTAGGCCAGTTTGTGGAGACTGTCACTGGATGGAGGTGATAGTTTTCCCCCAAATGAGCATGCCCAACACCCTGAATCAACAGGTAGGCAACTCTTTTCATCAATGAGAAACCTTCATAAATGGTCACCTCTGTATATTGGATCACACTAGGTCCACTGAACACCATTCAAGTGACTCAGCAGCAGTGCACTGTCTCCTCTGATGAGTTTCCCTATAATGACCTGATACTGATGGCTTTCCTGTGCACACTTGGTACTGACACTACGACAAGGAGACTCAGAATGAGACGGTGTATAACAGAGCTGAAATGAATGGTACTGGTATAAGGCTACTGAGAAGACACAGAAAATGAGACAGACTTGCATTACAGCTCTGTTCCATGTCAGTTCCTATCAGCCCGATGTAGTGAAGCAGAGAAAGGAACTTACCCATAAGTCATGGAGCAGGACATCCTGTGGTCCCTGGGTGCGGGCCAGGAGGAAGGCAGACACGGTGGCCATGTTGGCCAGGATGGGCAAGACAGGCAGGCGGCTCTCTGTCTCTTTTGTCAGTGGCAGGTTGCCAGGGCCCTGTGCAGGTAATACTCAGTCAGCTCTTTTCTTTCATACACAACAGAAAACTAGATGACCACAAAGGCGATCTTGGTGGAAATCAATGATCAGAGACAAAAAAAAAAACAAGTTAGATTTCTTTCCAGATCAAATTGAAAAATGGGACGATTTTCCTTGAAATTTCAAAACAGACAGAGATAGATCATCACACAGCCAGCCTTGGCGTTGCAAGATCCTTGGTACTCCTGAGAATAATGTTTTCTTTTTCTGTGTTCATGAGCCATTAACTCTCATAAGCATACGTTACAATTTCCACTGGCATATATACATGTATATGACTTATGGCACAAGTATCTCTGCATACACAAACACACCTATATACATACACCTCAAGGACAAAATAAGATCAGACTGATCCCTCTCTCCCTGCCATTCTCTCCTTTCCACACAGTGCCCTAACCATATAGGCAAAAAAAACACCACTTTATAACAAGTTCACCCCTCAACCTCCTCTCCTCTTCTACCCCTACCCCTCTCCTGCCTCCCTCCCTCTGTCAACAACAACAACAACAACAACAACAAAAGACAGTCTTACCAACTTCTCAGCCAGGGCTTTGAGGCAGACGCTGACACACACAGTAACCCCAAAGGCCAGCCTCCACACTGGATAATTCCACAGACTGCTGCGAGGTTGCAGACTGATGATATCCACCGCCAACACTGCCGCCAGCAACGCTGCCAGAGCCACTGTTCTGTAAGGCGGGGAAACGTGTTAGATGGATTTCAAGTAAGCACACTGTCTGTACATTTGTGCTACAGATCATTAAATCCAAGTGAGACACAATTTTATTTTCACATTTCTGCCTGACGCTATGTTCATTCATGGCATCAGATGAGAACATCATTAAGTCCATACCACTGAGTGGTGTTTGTTTTTTTTTTTTCCATGTACGTTTGCCTCTGTCACAGAATGGATCTGGCAGGTCACAATGGGTTTGTCTTGTTGCTCAACATGCAAAAGATACACCTGCAGCAGACCAACATGCAGAACAGGGTCCTGTATCATCTGCTCGACAAATTGATCCCAATCACAGCACCGCCAGCTACTGCCTGTTTGCTTCATTTTGGAACAAGAAGGTGGGGGGTGGGGGGGGGGGGTAACATTCACAATCTATGAGATGCAGTTTCATCCTTATGATTGATTTTCTTTTTTTTAATTTTTGGTAAGTAAAGCCACCTGACTATTGCCCATGAGAGTGACTCGGTGAAAGATGAATACAAAAGCTGCCAACGTCTCAAAAGTACAGAGAAAAGCGTTTTCACATTTTTAGTGCAGTATTCCCAATTTAAGTGTAGTGTTCATATGCAGAGCTAAAGTCAGCTTCAGTATCACTTAAAGTCAAACTTCCCTTCATACATAACATGGGGGCAGGCTAGGAAGATGGAAATCTCACCAGTTCTCGCTTGGTTTTGACTTTTATCTACTAACAATCAAAGTGGCCAACAGGAAAAACCAACTGATAAGGAGGTTAAATCGCAATTGTCCTTTGCAATTTTTCATTTGCTTTGTCTTCCTCCTCCTGAACCAGGCCATTATTCAAGAAAATAAGTCTACAGTTTAAAGATCTACAACTTGGTTTCATCTGAGCTGCCCCCAGCATTTTCAGATTTCCTTAATTTTTTTTTCTTTTTTAATTAGCATTTCAACACACACAAAGTGTGAAAGCATAGCACTTGTCAACAAAACTGTAGCATGCTATGATAAAAGAATACTACCTGGCAGCTACAGTGGAACCTTTATTAACTCTCTTGACAAGCGAGCGCCCACTAGCGCCCCGACCCGGAAATCACACAGCCAAAAGGCTGAGGCCCGCCAGTGCCCAGTAAAAACACGTGGCAACAATGAGCGCTGCCATGTTTCTCATAGAAAAGGAAGTCTTGCGAGAACGTGACTTCTTTCTTCCTGTAGCCATTTACTTCCGTTTGCAAAAAACTGCGAGTCGATACGTGCCATGGTTCTCGAGTTATGAATTTTTTTAAGTTTTGAGGTTGAAATGCTGTTTTTCACCATGGCTAACCTTGATTTCTGCCGCCGTTCTATAATGAGATTTAGTGATGGAGATACTGTGTTTTTTGTAGGATTTACGGCATAAGACTTAGTGAAAGTGCTGGGTAATGAAGCTTAGAGTGACCTAGATTTCGACTGGGATGAGGTTCCAGGTATGACAACGATTTCGGAAGAAAGTTCTGAAGAAGATTTTTTTCTTTTTTCCCTGAGTAAATGGCTCATGTGACATTCTTCAAACTTACGATATAGCAACATATATATTCGTAGGAATTTTTTTAAAATTATTTTCATTTCATTATTTCCTTTCCTCTCTTTAAATTAATTTTTTAATTGGGTAACCATGTTCAAATTACGGAGTTACTTACCTTGCCGATGGTTTTCGGCGTAACTAAGCTCAGATAAGTGCATACTGAAGAGGGTTAACAACCACTCTGTACAACCCCCCCCCCCCCCCCCCCTTTACAACAACCAAACATTTCGGACCACACCATTTCTCTGTCACTGTGATACAACATTCAGCCTCAGTATTATCCATAGTCTATAAAGACTATTTTTTTTTTTTTTTTTTGTAAATTGTTACGAAAATGCTTAATTTACTTGGAAAACCCCTGATTTCCAAATTACAGTAACTTTGGTTATTTTTGTTTGTTTGTTTTGTTTTTTGTTTTTTTTACTAAATTTAATCTCATAAGACTGACTCCAACTTTTATTGTACACAACATGACTTGGGCCCTGAGAGGGGTTGTCTGAACAAAATTTGATCATTCATTAACCAATCAACACAACTGTCACAGTAAAGCAAGTACTGACCATTTTCACATGTTGTAAACTATGTTTCCTCCCTTTAAAGACCCCTCTTTACACTGACTGAAGTTTCATGACATTTTCACAGTCTTTATAACAATGTTCTACTGAAACAGAGTGTTGTCATGTTCTCAGGAAAATCCTCATAAGCACGCCTATACTTTCAAACTGACTTAGTATAGTTGTGGACAACCCAATGCAAAACAGAGTAGTCTGTAAATTTACATGAGAGCAAACGCACAAAATAAAATGCTAGTCAAATATGCATGCACAATCTTTCGATGTAAAATGAACTGCAATCAGTTTGTTAGCTTTCAAAGCATGCGTACTGTTTCAGTGTAAAGAAAACTGAGAAAACTTTTTAACATGAAAAGTGTAACCTACCAACACTCCAAATTACTCAAACTCTGCAACACCCCAAATTACCCAACCCAAGCAACACCCATAATATCTCTAACCCACTAACACCTCAAGTACCCCAAACCCAACAACACCCAAAATGCCCCAAACCCAGCAACACCCAAATATACCCCAACCCAGCAACACCCTAAATACCTCAAATGACCCAGCAACACCCCAAATGACCCAGCAGTGCCTCCTCAAACCAAGCAGCACCCCACCTACCCCATCTTGAACAAGCTGTGCGTTGTGTCAGAGGCGATGTGGGTGTGGACAAGGACGAGGAGGAAGGCCAGCAGACAGCAGGCGATGACGACAACCAGGACAAAGTGCAGCACTGTCGTCTCCTCCCCGTACAGCTGAAAGCAGACACTGACACTTTCAGCTGGAGTGCCCCCAATGTGTGTGACTTCAACAGCATAGAGACAGCAAGGTCTG
This sequence comes from Conus betulinus, assembly GCA_016801955.1. Lineage (NCBI taxonomy): Eukaryota > Metazoa > Mollusca > Gastropoda > Neogastropoda > Conidae > Conus > Conus betulinus. The sequence continues at coordinate 332,551 of JADBJO010000657.1, read as the reverse complement.
CCGCAAGATTTTCCTGAGTGACGCCAGAGGAGATCCAGAAAGAGTTTGACTCAGAAGGAAACGGTTCATTTCAGTACTGTTCTTTCCTATCTTTGCCTTGCCTGTGGTGTGACCTGGGGAAGCAGTTGTTGAGGATGTGTCCTGACTGACAACAAGAAGGCTGAACTATGTGCATTCCATCCAACTATTTTTAATGCAAACTTTGACATCTTAAAGTGTACTTACATACATGCTTATGGATGTAACTACATGTATACATACAAATTGCCTATACCCATCAGCCATGCACATATAACAAACACTTACATTTACATTCACATACTTGCGAGACTTAAACATTGTTTTATGGATGGATCTATGGCTTACATGACTAAGGGAGACAAAATCAAATAATAAAGTGGAAAAAAAAAAAATAAAACAAAATAATCAAAACACACACACACACTCACTCACACACACACATTCTCTTCTCCTCCTGTCACTACTACCAAATCAGTCTAAACTGAGATCTATATCCTAACCACCCACCACCCAATCGCGCCCCCCCCCCCCCCCCCCCCCCCCCCACCTTTCCACACACACACTCAAATTCCCTCCACCAACCAGTTCTACCTTTCCCCACCCCCTTGCCTCACCTCTTAATTCTAGCCACTTACCCTCAATGTGAGTCATCATTTCTCTTACATTCACCCTTACCCCTGCTACACTATACTTAAAAAGACAAAAAAAAAAGAAAACAGTCACAAGGACTGTCACACAGTCAGAAGGCATTTCACTGCACACAAGATGGAAGCCAAAAGTGAAAGTATAAAGACCATGAATCACGCAAATCCATGTAAGTATACCCTTACTGCCTTGTAAGTTGAACGTTTCATGTTTGTGTAATAAAAGGAAAAAAAAAAAGGTTTGAACATTTCATTTCAGCATGTTATGAAGGATGTTTCTTAGACCAAGGAAAACGTTAACTTTCTGACACTTTCCTTACTGTTCGGATTATTTCTGTCTAAAGAAAAATTCTGCCAGACAGACAGAGGCAAACAGGAAATAATCAACAATCACAACACTTCAGTTCCCATAGTGAATTTTCTTCTGCTGGATATGTGATCATTGAGATGTATCAACACGCATTTAAATTTACTCTAAAATGAGTACAAAAGAGAAGCTCTGCTTCCAAATGATGACAAAAAGTCATCTGCATTCAACCCATGAAACCCAGACCACAATACAGCACACTGTTGACTCACCAACCAAGCAGTGCGAAGACCTGGACAAAGCCCCAGCGAGCCTGCCGCCATGACAGTATGTGACAGCCTCAGCTCCCATCTCCAAATCAGCAAGGCCCCAATCAGAATGAGGCTCACTATTTCGCAGCCCTGATACAAAGACCACCTGCACACAAGACGCCAACCATAGAAGAAAAGAACAAACTCCTCCCGTAAAAAACAGTTACAAGGAATTTGCAAGAGAAACAGACACATCCCTGCCACCAGCACAGCCCTTCCCTCTTACTGTCTTCATCTTTCTCTTCTCTCTGAACTCTTTGGGAGGAGTCACTGGAGCACCACACTGAAAAATACTTCACCAGGTTCCAGTTGTGACCGTAATGTTCGAAGGCATGGGTCTCTGACGATGTGTTCCCTTCCATTTTGCTGTATTTTTTCAGTCCATAGTTTTTTTTCCTGTCTTCCCCTGTCTCTTTCTGCGTCAACATATCCCTGTGGGACTGTTTTAACACAGTCACTGGATCTTATTACCTGGCTATACCAACAGAAATGTCTCTTAACCATTGTGAGTAGGTCTTCAAATGATCCCATGTGCAGCTTGATGGTCTGACCCTCTTCTTCACTGGTGGTGATCAGTACATCTGATGTTTGGTATCTTGCAGTAGCTCCTCATTTCCATGGCTTGGATTCCTCTTTCCTGATCCCCAGTGAGGGTCCATGTCTTGCAAGAACACAGGAAGATGGAATACACACGTACAAGCAGGAGCTTGGTTCTGCATTTCATGGAGTTGTCACTGTCCTTCCATACAAATTTTAGTCTGGTCCACAAACTAACCGATAAAAATATTCAAAGACAATGTGTTTACGCCCCCCACCCCCCCCCCCCCCCCCCCCCCTCTATTTCACTTCAGTTATCATAGCTAAGACAACCACAGCGCGCGCCTTTTGAGAGCTCTCACCCTATTGGGAAAAGAAGCACAGTCTATGGAACAAACTTTATAAGCGACTATTTACATATTACATACATTGGATTTTCAATGTGATTAATATTGACATTCTTAAGGCAAACAAAAATATGCTGCGCCGAAAGCGCCAACATTTCCTTGATAATTCATCCACACTTTACAGAAACAAGACTGAAAATTAATGAAAACATCTGAACATGACCTCCACCTCCCCCGTTCCCCCCAAAAGAACACACACACACACACACACACACACACACACACACACACACACAAAATAGGCAAAGAGAGACCACAGAGTGGACGGCTTGCGTCCATTGCGGACAGTGTGCACAGTCTCACCACCTAGTTGCCAGGCTACCTACAAAACAGCTGGAATGTGATCAATTTTGGAAGAAAGAAAAAAAAGAGCACAGACCTTACAAAACAGACGCCACAGAAAGGCCCATCTAGCAGAAAACACTGTGAATTATAATACAGAAAGGGAAAATGAAACAAGCAGAGTTAAAAACAGGGACAGAAGAAATTGCTAGCACAGAATGTCCAAAAGAAGAGGATAAATCTGTGTTGAAAGGCATTCCCTACCCTCTCCTCTCACCTTTTCACTCCACCCTCCCCCCCCCCCCCCCCCCCCCCCCCCCTCCTCTCCACACATACCCATGGGGGGCAAAACAAAAGAAACTGTAGTAGCAAAGAGCTCATAAACTAATACCATGGATAGAGGTCAAACTCCATACTCACAACGACAGTTCAAAGACGGGCTGAATGACGACCACCAGGGCCCCTGTCACCCCCATCATCCCCGCCACCTTCATCAGCCACTGCCTGGCCCCCGACACCTGGCCATGGTGTAAAGTGTACAGCAGCACAAGGATCCCTCCTGCCCCAAACCACAACCCTGCGCACAACAACAGGGGTTATTGATCATTGAGGAAATGGTTCACATCCCAAGAATTACAGATGTCAAGAAAAGATCTGGTCATCCAGTGATCCATGGTCTGCGGTCAGCTGGTTCTGGAAACACAGGTAATCAGCACATACTGGACTGAACACAGAATATGCTTATCTTGGCAGGTCCTGGAAACACAGGTGATCAGCACATACTGGACTGGACATAGAATATGCTTATCTTCGCATCCTCAAACTCTCCTAGTGAGAAAAGACATGGAAAATATCGTCTTCTGGTAAAAAGAAAAAACTTTTTAAATATAAACAAGCAAAAACGCAAAACCAGCAGAAAATTTGACAAAAACAGGATGTGCATTGAAACCAGCATAAATGTTTGACATATGTGCCGCCCAATGTCCATGAAGAAATTACAGTCAGTGGACAAAGAGTAATGATGTCCACATCCATTTCACCTACAATTTGTTCACTATGCTGTAAAGGAATATCCACTTTCTTACAATTACTGAAATGAGAAATGTACCTGTTTCAGAGAAAGCATTTACAAAGTTGTTGAATTTTGTTTTCCTCAGAGAAGAAACAAACTGCAGACTTTTTTTTCTTAAACAAAAAATCTAAGAGAAATTCCAAGAGGAAAAAAGCATTCAGTCAGCTTCCCGGTGACAAACCACAGAAGCTACAGACAGAAGTTGCAGGAACACAGAGGATGATTCATATGATGTTGTACAATGGGACAACCCATTGCACGGTGCAGAACACAGAAGCATATATGCAGTTCCCCTGCACACAGCATGTATATTTCTGCTTATGGATGATTTGCTGACATGAACAGAACTAAGAATATCTGTTTAATCTGTAGCGGATGGGGCCAGGCACTGAAGCAGCAACAGTCAGGGAGAAAGATGCTAGAGGACTGGGACTGGATGAATGACGATGTGCGTTCCAGTCACTATACTGTTTACAGAAGAACTGATTTCAGTGGTCACACACACACACACACACACACACACACACACACACACACACACACACACACACACAGTGTCTGTGTATCTGGCTATCTCTTGTTCTTCCCGTTTCCAATGTTGTAGTTTCAGTGACGAACCATTGCTGCTCTGTGATGGGTTCCACATAGCCTGTTCTGGTACACTGTTCTGTTACTACTGCAGTGTCAGCCACTCTGCTGCTGTATATGCCAATGCAGCTGTTGCAGCCCCTGATTTATCACTTTTCTGGGTGCACGTACAGGTTATGTAAATCAAACCTGGTTCACATACAGGGTTATGTAAATCAAACCTGGTTCACATACAGGGTTATGTAAATCAAAACCTGGTGCACATACAGGGTTAGGTAAATCAAACCTGGTGCACATACAGGGTAAGGTAAATCAAACCATCAAAAGTACAAGCTAAAACAAAGTCTCAGGCACTTGTACCCCACAAATACTTACACTGGATACACAAACACTACATAAAACCCTGAACAAACAGAGTTGCCAGTTGGAATACTTATCTCATCTGCAACGTAACAACAGTTCTGCCCTGTAGTTGCGTATCATCATTCCTTTGACACATCAATGTGAAAGACTGCGTCAGATGACAAGACTGGCAAACACAATGTCTCAAAGGTAAGGTGAAAAAACAGACTGACCGCACACTACATGAACTCACAGAAGGAAACAGACATCAAGCTGCTTATACCACTGCACCTTTGCCAGACTGCAACACCACACCAGGACACACTCACCATCTCATGGAGTTGTTCAGAGCCAAACGGAAGGACAAAGTCCTAGTCTCCACATTCTGCAGTGAAATGCCCTCATTAAACAAGATGCAGAATGCATGATGCAGTCCAGCATCAAGTTGTGCTGATGTTCTACACAAATGGCAAATCTTGGTGAAGAGCCAAAGAGCACACCACAGACTCCTTAGTTAAAGGTTGCTTCACAAGTCCAGATCCTCTTAGTTCCCACCTGCTCCCATGTGCCAGGAGCACATCAACCCTCTCTACACTCACACTGACTTGAAAGCGCGCTCCACATCCACTCCTCTCTTAACAAAACAATGCTATATGTTGCACAGGACAGCTTTGCACTCAGCATCCAGGATGCTCTACTCTCATGGCTCAATGTCATGAACAAAGTGAAGACAAAAAAGAAGCAAGTCCTCTACCGACCTTTCTGGATATCACTCACCAAGAACATCGGCTGCTGAAGGATCCATCTGAAGAATCACCTGACCCAAAGGAGCCAGCAACGATCGGCTGTTGGCTGCCAAGGATACCATCAGCAGGGTGATGTCTTTTACCACCTGTAGGAACAAAAAAACTGGTCAGTCACCTTGCGGTAAGTGAGGCACCCATGGGTGGATCATCTCACAGGTTGTGTCTGAAGGTGTGGCAGAGGGAGAGAAAGGACTGAAGGTGAGAGTTGGATGGGGTTTGGGGGTGGGGTGGGGTGAGTTGAGGGCCCAAGATCAACAACTAAAACCATAAAAGAATAACTGGGAGTGTGTGAGCAGACTCAAACACACACACACATGTGTGAGTGTGAGTGTATGTGTGCATGCCTCTATGTGTGTGTATGTGTGAGTATGTATGTGTGAGTTCTGTGAGAGAAAGAAAGAGACTAGAGAGACAGAGAGAGTGTGTGTGTGTTTTTGTGTCTATGTGTATGTGTATATGTGTAGATGTGTGTGTATGCATATGTGTGTGCATGCGTGCGTGTGTGTGTGCGCACGCATGTGTTTGTGTATGTGTGTGTGTGTATGCATGTGTGTGTGCGCCCGCACATGTTTGTGTGTGTGTGTGTGTGTGTGTGTGTGTGTGTGTGTGTGTGTGTGTGTGTGTGTTGTGTTTATGCTGTGCTGTATATGGACATGTATGTGTGCATGAGTGTGTTTATCAATCTTCATATATGTCTCATAATGGCCGGGAGATCTCCAAGCAGAACAGTGAAGGGCAGAGGGAACTAATATCCAGGACGACAGATGAAAAAGCACCTGCAAAGAAGCTGCAATCACTACAATCATCGTAGGTTCTTTTTTTTTAGGATCGGCTACCAGAACCCCTGTTAGCCTCCCCACCATTCTGTCTGCCCCTGTTATAAACCTTCACTGGGGAATTACACTGAACAACAAGCGCAGATATGCAGGAACAACATGGACAAAACTACCACCTTGAACAATGTTGACATTCAAACAACTTCACAAACAAACAAAGAAAAAAGATCAGATGATAAAACTTTATAATGCACACAGGGTGTGACAGTGAGAGGGAGGCAAGAGGGGAAGGGTGATTGGGGTGGTATGGGCTGTAACATAAGGCAGAAAGGGAGAGAGATACACTGTGAGAGAAGAGAGAGAGAGAGAGAGAGAGAGAGAGACAGACAGACAGACGGAGACAAAGAAACAGGGAGGTAGAGAGAGAGAGCTGAGCAAAATAAAGATGTAAGTTTAACCCGTGACTGCCCTTGCACAAGCGGCATTCGAGATGGTTTCTGGAAGGCTGTGTGCCGTGTATCGAAAGGCGTTCGAGGTAATTTCATCATCAACATTCGGCGATTTAAAGAATGGAGGCAAGGAGAAAAAAATGGTTTAAATGGCTATAGGGACCCTAAAGGACGGTTTCTTCCCTTTCACGGGTCTCTGACTGACCGGATCGCGTCCGTTCGGACGAAATACTTTGGTAAGGTTTGGCTGAGTCATTTCTGGTTCAAGATGGTGAGTCGAGCAGGCAGTTCGTTCAGGCGCGTGCTGTTTTCAAACAATCTAATGCTCTTGAGGTGCTTCAAGAAGTTATCCAAGACCGTGAAAGCAATCACAATCAACGCCACCCTTTGCTATCGGAGATTGGTGTTGATGACGAAGTTGATCCCCGACTTCGAACCCAGCGATACCGGCACAAGTGGGCCCCAAATCGGAGAGTGACGAGTCGAATCCGTCTATGTTGACTGCCTTGCTCCCTCCTTTCGTGAGAGGTTGGGAGGGGAGTCGAGGAAGGGGAGGGGGTTCAGGACAACGGCAAGGGTCCAGTGTGAGGGAGTGTGGCAGAGAAAGAGGGCGAGCTTTACCAGGACTGGAGTTTCCCCTATGATATGGGTTGCTAAACATTTTATGCATTATCAGATGTTTGTCCTGAAGTTCAGTGGCTACTAACACCAGTTTTTTGTGGTATTTCATAGTGATTTTAGAGCTACAGTTTTGTTTATGTTCTGAAAGTGTCTGATTTTCAAACAAAACATTTATCATTATATATATTTTTGGTCTACTCATTACACACAAAAACTATTGTGATATCTGGCTGTAGCCAAGGACATAACAAGAAAATTTTCCCAAGTACTGAAAGAGTAGTGAGCATATTAGTGAACCTACCTAAGAAAGCAAAATTGTTTTCCTTGATATCTGGATTGTACTGTACCCAAGAAATACATAGATTTATCATGTAAAACAACAATTGTGGGTTGTAAATTCACTACCAAATACTTACACAGGTGTTCAGTAAACACTAAAACCCCTTTTTGCTGGGTTTGTATGGGTTTTTTTTTTTGCTGCTGTGGGGTTTTTGTATGCTTGCAAAGTATAATTTTTTTTTTTAGTTGAATTATAAGATTATTTATCATACTCAGAGAGAACAAAATCAAATATTATTTGCAGAAATTATAGCCCTGGGTATAAAAAGAAAACATGCCAAAAAATGATATCTCCACAAATAAATGAGCACTGATCAAATTAGTGAACCTACCGCAAAAAGTCAAATTTGCTCCGGCACACAAAAGTACAAAACTGATATAAAATAGTGGCAGTCAAGGGACTGCAGACTGCTTGGATATCCACATGCAGTTAATGCAAAACACCAAAAAGCAAAATAACAAACAAACCCATACATAAACAAGAAGAATTATAGGTAAAGCTGTTAACAAACCAATTCAAGTTACTCCTGAGAAGAGTGTTAAGATTAAAGGTTTACCAGGAAACCACACACACACACACACACACACACACACACACACACACACACAAACAGGGTCTTTACACTGACTCAGATCATTGAACAAAACAAACAAAATCTTGAGTCAATAACAGTTCCTGAATTTCAGAAGCTGAGAAACTATTTCTGTATCCTGGAAGAAAATAATATTCGTAACTCCTTTCACCAACCCACTCACCTCAGAGAGAGTTGCCTCCTCCTTGCCCTCATAGACAAACAGCCACACCAGTACTCCCACAAAGCACAGCAAGGTAGCAAAATCCATCAACTTCACGTCTCCAATCACCTCGTCTCCCTTTCCCACCGTCCTCAGATACCCCAGAGCGCCGACAGTGGTCTTGGTCAGCTGTATGGCACAGGCCATGGTGGCTGTGTTACGAGCAATTTTATTGGCTGCATGCAAGCGGTACAGCATGTAAGTGGCGAGGACGCCTGTCAGCTGGAAGGTGGGCGGCGGATAGAGACCTGCACCGTACAGCCCCATCTCACACACAGTGGTTGCTGAAAACCGTCAAACATTGTCCATGAATAGCTTCAAGCTGATAAGTCTACGTCTGACATTTGAGAAAAAAAAAAACCAATAATGACTAGAATATCGCACAACACATGCGTACAGAAAACAGAGGGGCACATGGGAAACGGCATCCCCTGAAGTCAGAGTGTGGCCGCCCACGTGGCAGAATAAACAGTCACAACTGTAATGTTCTCATCCCTAACTGACGCATTTGTGCCATAGCATTCAAGTACTTTGGCTCTTTGGATGATCCCTGGAGTCTCTTAGGCAGAGTATGACAACAACAACAGCATGGGAAAACACAGACCACTACTAATGTTGAACCCCTCTCTTCACTTCAAATTCTACCCGAATCTTATCCATCAGACACTAGTTGATGTACCTAAAAGAATTATCACAGAATATGCGCTACGTCTATCTGAATCTTCACTGCCTCACCTACACTGTGGTGGCAGTTGCAGGTTCTTAACGCTATTGTGCAGTCACTGAACAAATATCCTCCCTTTCCCCCTTTCCATCCCTCCCTTCCCCCCACCCCACCTTCTTACCCACCTTCTCCTTAACCCCTTCAGCGCTATCATATTTCTAAGTCCCATGCTGGATGAAACAGAAAGCGTGTTGAATCATAACGAACAGCGTTCGTCAACTGAGCATTGCAGACAACACGTTTTATGACGAACACCGTTCGTCAACAGTGCAATGAAGAGGTTAAGAACTGTTGTTGTCTTGCTCACTGGACCTGGGATTTAATCCCATGCACACCACGGAGTACATGTTTGTAGATGTCAACAAAATACCTACTGTGTCCCAATTTTTTTTCTCATTGAAATCAATGCATTGTTTCTTGAGAATTTTACAAAACTGCTCCCAAATACCTTAACTTGCAACATTTTTTTTTTTTTATTACCCTTTGATCCAGATCTATACCAAACTATAATGGGTAATCTTTCATCATTCCCACAAGTTTGTTTAAAATCTGTACAGTACTTTCTCATATTTAAGGGTCCAGACATCTTAGTCCCACACAGCATGGAAGACCGCCATATTATCAGGATCCTCAAAAAATTAAATTACGAGTGCAAGGGAGCTAACAATGCGTGCTACTCCAGACAGGCCCACTTAGTAGTCACCTTTGATGAGGCAACATTATATCCGAGAGTATATGACTTCAGGCTTTGTTTGTTCTTATTTTGCTGTTTTTGTTTTTGTTTTTGTTCTTTCAAGAATTACCTTGCCAACAGACTGATGAACAAACACAGCAACAGATGTGGGTGAAAATATGTGTACATGTGAGTGTATCTGTGTTTTTTGTGTGTGTGTGTGTGTGTGTGTGTGTGTGTGTGTGTGTGTGTGTGTGTGTGTGTGTGTGTGCGCATGCTGTGAAGCACGCATATGCTGTGTGCCTTGCATGCATGTGTGTGTATGTGCGCTATGTACATGTTCTTTATACAAGCTCATACATTCAAAGGCTGCAATAAAAATCAAACAAAATAATATACCAAACATGGTGCAACCACCACCACAAGTACCTTACATGTTGGCAGAAGAGCCAGAAACTAGACTGCTGAGATAGAGAGATATCAGATTAACCCAGCTTACACATCTACATAAAAATGATGGGAGGGCTTGGGGATAAACTGTAGCAAGGTGATGAAGAGGCAGGGGGGGGGGGGGGGGGGGGGGAATGGCAGTAGGGGAGAGGATGAAGGATGCAAATTACTCACTCTAAGCCCAATTTTTCACTCCCATCTTAATTTTCTCCTCTCAATCTTTCACATCACAAAACGCTCCAACAGGTACTTCCACTTCTTTAATGTGTACCAATGGAGAAAATAACTGTTCCCACAGACCTTAAACCTGTCATCATGTTATTTAACATGGAAAAGGCAGACCTCTATTCTCAGCTGAAAAGCAAGAGTTTTCTGCACATACAGAACACAGGTTTCAAGTTGAGCGGAATCAATCTTTTTCAGAACAAAAAACCTGAAATGCATAAGAACAAAAGAATCGCAAGGTGAGACATACACAGCTTGTGGTCTGCTTACCAATGATACTGTATTTTCTCTGGTTAGTGACCACCTCATATTCATTACAGCCTGTGGAGTCACGTTACTGGAATTTCATAGGACAGGCCTGTTTACGGCTGTGCACCAGGCAGTCAGAACAGGAGTAGAGTGGGAATGAATCACGGAGAAGGCTCAAAACATTGTGGTTGGGTGAAAAAGGGAATTTTTCTACTAGGCTTTTAGATATACTTGCCTGTCCAAATAATTGCACAAAACACTGTGGAGGGGGAAAAAAAAAAAAAGGAATTTCCTACCCGGTTTTTAGATATACTTGCCTGTCCAAATAATTGTCATTATCCCACTCTGAAAGAACATCATTTAAGACCACTGGGATGTCCACACACACACATACACACACACAAAAAAAAAATTGGAAGAAAAGGGAGCTAAATATGACATCTCAATGTGCCTCAATATTCACTCAGTCTGACTGACTGACTTCCCTTGACTTTCTGTCGTGAAGTTGTGAATGCAATTTTCACAACTTTCTTTATCTCGCAAACACATCCAACTTTCGCTCTTTATTTTCAGCTTGCGTGCTCTTGCTCCACAAAACCATCATGGATGTTCCCAAACGCTCTTACAGTGTCTTTGTCAATCAATATTAAAACATCATTCTCTTCTCTCCGTCTCTTTTCGGGGCGCAACTGATCACAACTGCCTTGGGCGATGTTCTTGCCAAGTGGGATAATGGCAAATGTTTGGACAAGTAAGCGTGAAAACAAAAAATACAACCAACATTCACAACCCAAGCTGACAATGTGAATCATAGCCATACCTGCCGACTGCAGAAGTAGCAGAGCCCCAAAGACCTCCATGGAGCAGTGCCAGGCGGCGAAAATGGCCAGCACACACAGCACAAAGTTGACTCCTACCACCATGTTGAGGCTCTTTAGAGGCAGCATGCCCAGGAAATCATACCTGGTCGTGGTCAAGGACTAAAACATGCACAATGCAGGTCCTACCTGCTGCTGCAGCCATGACGAACATGGAAAACACAAACATGGTGAGGAAGATAGCCTCAATATAGTAACAAAAAAAAAAAAACCCAAACCTTTCAGTAAACACGGCAGGTAAAGGACTGTGCTAGAACCATCTTCCTTTAAAATGTACAGGAGAAAAAAGTGGAAGAAGATAAAGTCAATCTGAATTGATCAGCGTTGCTCAGTTACTGCCAAATTCTATCTTGCAAACCCAACAAGCACACAAAAACCAAATCATTTTTTTTAGAGCTCTAGATGAGCTCATGAAACTGGAATAATGATTTGAAAAAAGAAATCAAGTTTCAAAGTGAGACGACTGCAGGTGAAAATCTAGACAAATCTTAAATAAAATGTTAGCGAACTGCGAAAAAAAAATGTGGACAAAACACGACACTTTTTGACCTCTCAGGTCTTCTTCAGGTAAAACAATTAGGATAACGAAAATGAAAGAGCAATCACTCATCTTCAATCACTTCAGCGCAAGATAGGCGCTGAATGAAAATGAGGCTGTCAGAAGGGAGATAATGTGTGAGTCAAGGTAGTAATGATGATAATCATGATTTTTTTTTTTTTCCATACCCTGCTCGTAAGAAAAGTCTAGTTCCTCTACTCTCTCTTTCCAATTTCCTCTCTCTCTCTCTCTCTCCCTCTCTCTCTCTCTTTCTGCCCAAACATGGGAATAAAGGATACTTGAGGGCCCAGGGCAGATGGTACAGCCACAGACACATCAACATCATCACACACCCCATCAGCAATACTGACAGCATCTGTAACAGACAACCATGTGAGTGTGCATGCATGCATACATACAAGTGTGTGTGTGTGTGTGTGTGTGTGTGTGTGTGTGTGTGTGTGTGTGTGTGTGTGTGTGTGTGTGTGTGTGTGTGCGTGCGCACACGCATGCATACCTATGTGTGAGAGTGTGCATGTCCTTCTGCTTATGTATGTAGGTGTATGTGTATGTGCATGAACATGTGGGCGTGAGTATTATGATATCAATTGGCTGCATACTGTTGATTCATATGGGGTGAGACAGAAAGAAAACTGAGGCAATCCATTCTCCTAAGACTACAAAACAGAAGAGAAAATCAACCATCTTCTCTTAAGCTCTGGAGAAAAAAAAAGCAGATGAGGCTGAAAACTACCAACAATGACAAAGAGGCTTCTAAGGACTGAACCCTAAACCTGCAAGTTGTCCTATCCAGGACATTAACCTCCCCTCCACCTAAGCCCTCAAAATTGTGGGTGGAGCGGGCAGTGTCCGATGGTAGATGTTTGCAGTTACAGTAAGGATGCATGCAGTATTGCAAGTGTTTCCACATTTGTCTAATGACACTTCCATTTCAGTCCCTTGTTTTATTTTTCTGTACATGAATGGTACACAGGGGGATGGAACCCATCTTCACAGCTGGTTGCAGCAGGACCTGTTGATAAAATCGTATACATAAAACGACAATCTTCTTTCACAGAGAGCTACCCCCATCCCTATAAGCCTCTTGGGAGTGCCCTGTCGATGCCAAGACTGTCATGCAATCAAAAAAAACAAAACAAAACAAAACAATCCAGCTAGTTGAACACCTAGTGCTGTAATACCACTAGTTTTATAAATACACAAAATGGCTACCAACTGCACAAACACAAAAACCCAATACATCAGATGAGGCAGCCAGAAGAGAGTGAGAGGGGAAGGTGGAGAGAAGAGAGAGAGGGGAAAAAAAAGACAGAGCCTGTGCTTGAGCACAGCAAGTGTCAGGGCCTGCACAGTATTCATGACATCATCAGGTAGGCCAGCCAGCCAGTCACTACACACTACTGTCACATGTCTTGGTCAGTCTCTTCTAGTGGGTAGACATAGCCTTGTATACAGTCACATGTTCCATGATATAATTCAGTCTGTCACACACTGTCAACTAACAACAAGGACTATCAGCTACTGCTCCTGTTTGCTTCTCATTAACCAAAGGAAACAAAGGAAAATACACTGTAACATTCTTGCCTGTCTTCTTAATGACTTTAAACATACCTAGCGATTTGTGGAACACTTCCAATCTCTATACAAAGAGAGTGTGTTTAATATTTCCACGCTCAACACATGGATACAAGGATTCATAATGATCCTAACTCATTGACTGATCAATATATATGCACATTCATTGTAATTTATAATAAACATTTGAATTTCTTCCATCAGCCATTCTAGAACAGCAAGCTAGAATCATAATCAAGCATATGCTGTCATCCCTTACAATGGTATCAGGCACGACATATGATTCAAATCCATGAATGGTTATATTCATAAAGCTGCGTAATAACATACCACCGAACTCTACTGTTACATTCTTCAACTGAATGCCTGTAACTTCACCATTTCTCAAGCGATCCTCTGACTACCTTTTGTACAACAAAGGGAGATCATAGCACTTTGTGTTGAGATCCCTAATCCCCCCCCCCCCCCCCCCCAGGAGAGTCTCTCCCATCTGTTGCAAGACAAAGCTTTTGTTCTTGTGCTCCCTCCTTCACTCCCCTTGCCGTTCTGCGGTCGTGCCAGGCAAGCATGAATGAAAGGAGTATGCCAACTGACTGGTCAAGTGAGCCAGACCCATTACTCATTCCTCACTTTAACGGTTCACTCCATGCCGTTCATTCAGTGAACACTGAGGCACTTTGCTACTTCAGCGAAAAGCAGGAAATTAATTACGAGCAGAATCACGTTTGAAATAGAATGTGAAATTGAGTTTGAATTTTCCAATCATTCTTGGTGAAGAAGAACGAACACAAAAAGAAAAATAAAGCCCTAAGGAGAGGGCAGACTGCAGAGTACACAACCTTCACCTTCGCTCTGATTGGTTGATCACCTTCACTGTGTTAGCATCTTGCCTGAAAAGTTAATCACGGTCCAAACTTGGCCAGTCTTTTTTCTTATGATGCATATCTAGGATATAATGCATACTTACATTTGTAAAGCCTCAAAACACAAACGTTTGAGTAAGAAAACCACATGGTGCCACATATGTTAATAGGGCTTTCTCTTCTTCCTACAACAAACAGCTATTCATTACCCTTCGTGTCTTGGAAGTGCCCTGTCGACGCCAAGCCTTGCTACAGCATTACGGTCACACTGACATTGCAAGGACTGAACTCACCTTGTCCTTCCTCAGACTCAGGATCAAGCCATAGGCAGCAAAGGCAACCACGGCCAGAGGCAGGGACGGGAGATAATGGGACACCCACCCCCAAGTGTTGCAGGGTGGGGTAGGCTAACAGCACAACGCAGCCTCCGCTGGCCCATCTGGCCTGGACCAGGACTGTATGAGGAAGTCCTGTCCAACACAGGGACACACTGTTAACACAAGAGTCCAAATGCATATACAACTCATAAAGCCATGCACACACACACACTATCACACACACACACACACACACACACACACACACACACACACACACACAAAACACACAGAACACACAAAAGAACACACACACACACACACACACACACACACACACACACACACGCACACACACACACAACACACAAAAGAGAACACGCACACACACACACACACACACACACACACAACAAAATACATCACTACTGGTTGACACATAGGAAAGTAGCAGAAGAGGGAAAAATAAACATAGGTTACTCTTGCGTGCGTGTGTGCGTGCGTGCATGTGTGGGCACATGCATGTTTATGCGAGTGTGTGCATGTGTGTTTCTGGAGATGTGTGTGTGTTTCTGGAGATGTGCACTGAAGGCAATTTATCTTTATACTTTTTTATATATTACCATGATCATTATGTCAATTTGTATTACTAATGGTGCATTTACACCATTCTGAAAATGAAATATAATAACCCTCTCCCAGCATTTTATCATATAATAGGAAACTGTCTTGTAATTTTATCCTGAACATAAATACATAGAGTTAAATGGTTATATGGAACAATCAAAGCATACTTATATATCACTTCCTTACACCTCCAGGTATTTTACAAGATAATCAAAGGATACTTATATATCACATTCTGACACCAAAGTACTTTGCAATTATAAAGAGCACATCATGTACATCTGCACTTGTCACCACCCAAGACAAGACCAACAAACTGTACAAATTCAAGGTGATGTACAAAATATAGTGTTCGGAGTTCGACAACATACACTGGAGAAACAGAAACGAATCTGCCCAAGAGACAAAAGGAGCACAAATGTGGAGCCTTCCCTGTCCGAGCCAGTCTCTCTGACAGCAATACAAAGACAATGCCCACATTTTTTTTAGACAGAGCCAAGATGGTCCATTCACATCTCAGCCAACTTCCCCACCCTGACCCGTGAGTGAGGCCAACACCAGCTCCCATGACTGTATTCATAGCCAGTTCTGTTGTATTGCCAGGAGTGGCTGTACACCCAAAATTAATGTGCCAACCCCTTGCTCAAGAAGTCTAGTATTTAAAGACCGACGCAATTAGATTGTTTTCAGAATGTTTATTGTGTCTGAAAGTTGATTCTCCTCATTTCCTTTCATACAGCCATCAAGGTACAAGCCAGGTGGTTCAAAGCAGACAGATTAAAATTGAAGGAATGGGATCATTCTGTTTGTCTGAGGCTGGTGCAAAGATTGGATGATGGGTGAGCACAAAGGCCTGAAATGTATGTCAACTAAGGGGAAGGTCATGGCATTGAAGATTGTGATTTCACTGGTGAAGATCCCCCAAAACAAGGGAAATAATTGGTGGATAATTGTTCTTTTGATCAAATATCAGTTAACCATTAAATGCTGGCTCAAATTTATGGTAGGCCTCAATACGCTTACATGGATTACATAGTGTTTTAGAGCAAAATCCTAATTGTGGCATGTGGCCCAGTGTGCTCATGGTGGATGCTCATAATCCAGTCTCTGGACAGCAGTTGTACTGAAGAAGGCGCTGGAAAGGAGTCAAAAGCTATGCTTATAAGCAGCCCAATATTTTCCTCACAGATCAGTTCAGTATCAGCAGACATTACAACAAATAAGAAGTCTTACCAATCCTGAGTTCAACAATAATGGCTTTCACTGGAAAGCTTCACTGGAAATATGCTTTTGCAGCAGTTCTGAACCCCCTCCCAAAATCCCTACCCCCCCATCCAAACCCCTACCAACCCATGTACACCCCCACCCCCACCCCCCCACCTCTCCAAGGCAGAATTTCCTCAAAAAGTGGCAACATTTCATGCCTGATGTTTTAAAAACCAAGCTATAATTCAGCGACGAAGACAGGCACAAGCCAAGAGATACCCCCTCCTCCCCTCCTCAACCCATCCCCTCTTTCTATCTCTCCAGCCAAATACATTCTTACATTCCCTGGTCATACACAGCCTGTGATATGGTGAAATCTCTCTACAACACCCTCCAAGAATAGAAAAAAAAAAAAAAGCAGAAAGGCAGTGAGAGGCAGATGTGGCTGGCATTCATAAAGAGAAAATGTTCCAGCACAAAAAACAGGTCTTCCCAGAGAGGAAGTATTCACTGGGAAGGTTTGCAGGCATTTCCTTTCCAACCGCAGTCTCAAAGGATGGTAAACGATGTGGACAACCTTGCTCAGCGCAACAACTGAACTGATGAACCCAATCTGTCAATCAATTAGAACGGATTTCCCTGAAATATACCAGGGCTGTAGCTGATTGATCCAATCTGTCAAACAATCAGTATAGATTTTTCTGAAGGTACAGCTAATTAAGACAGGTAAATTATAGATGTGCCAATGGCAGAGGAGGCAGCTATCCCTCGTTGCAGTGCAACTGATTAACCCAATCTGTCATGAGCAGAATGCTCCCTGTGATATAAAGTACTCTGACAGGTGCATCTAGTTACACTGCTGGCAGAGGACACAGGTGTCTCTCTCTGTGTAAACTGACTAAACCATCTGTCAGTTAGCTTAAATCTCCCTGTGGCGTAACTTACTTGTGCAGAAACAGTCACATCACTGGTGACAGACATAGGTATCCCTCAATACAGCGCTACCAGTTAGACCAAACTGGTCAAATCGCTGGCAGCAATATTAGTTTTACATCATTCATGCCAACTCCATGAAGAAAAAAATTGAAACATGCAATGATTAAGAAGGGAAGAGAAGGGTCAGGTATGGAGGAAAGGGGGCGGATGGAAGGGAGGAAAGAGTCAGACGAGGAGATGAGAGAAGCAAAGATGGGTGGGGAAAGACAACAGAAAAGGGAGGTAGGGTGATAAAGGGAAGGGGAAGGGGGAGGGGGCTTTAAGACAATCATAGTGAAAAGGACAAAACCTATTGCATTCCTGTTTTTCTTTCACACCATGCTGATCTTATGCACTTGATTACTCAAGCAAAAAAAAATGTTCAAAAGAGTAACTTCTGACTCTGGAAATATCTGTGAATGTGTGAATGTGTCAATATCTATTTTAGCTATCTTCTCTTCCCTGGTTTCTCCGTGGCATTACTCCTATACCGCCCTCTCCAGCCTGCTGGAGTCAAGATCATAAGTTTTTAATCATGTTTCTTTGACATCTGTCTTGTTTCCTTTTATTCTCTGGTTCTGCATAAGAAATAGCCCTAAACTACATTATAGTAATATTTGTCATCCACAAACAAGGCATCTCCTCAAAACTGGCATACTATGGAAATTTCTTGCTCTATTACAGCAGTTCTGAGGAAAATGCTTTGTTCTCCACTTTCTTTACACTGAAAGCAGAGGATTTGCATTGACCATGATTACCATAGTATTAATACAACTGAAAGAGCATGACCATTTAAAAACCTACACATGGACTGAGAAAAACACAAACGAAACAAAAAGAGAGAAACAACTGTCATATTAACAGTGAATATTGGCATGTGATATATTAAGCTTATAATTTTTGTTTATTATAAAATATGAGTACAATTTTCACCTAAAGTGCACAGGCGCTCCGGTCTTACAATAAATATCCATCAACTAGCAGAAAATGGCCAGCATGCATGTGACAGACCAGCACACACAGCTGCCAGAGGTGAACAGGGCTGTGGGAAAAACAGACTTACCCATATAGTCACACAGTTGACGTAGACTCAGTAACGTGCACAGGAATACACCTAGACACAGTAACTCACACAGCACTGCCTGTCAACACACATGACACAAACTTTTTGTCCCATCCATTGAACATTAAAAAAAAAAAAAAGCTCATCATCACTCTTCCCTAAACAGTTCTACGTTTGTTATGACTCCCATATTGTATACTCAAAGGGAAATAAAAACAGCATTTCAGAGAAGAAAACGAAACTGGCTTTTATTTCAGTATACTGCCTCTTCCAGATGTGCATGTTTACATTTGTTCTAACCAATCAAAACTGAATACAGAAAAAACTGCATGTCAAATGAATTCATCTGTTCACTGCCTACACAATGGGAATACCTATCCTGCTGCAGTTGCTACCACAGTGCCTACAAGACAGATACATCCATCATGGGTTTTACCTGCATTTTCCCCCTCCACAAACAGATATAACACTACAAATGTAATTATCTATCAATCCAGTTGAGAAGCATTACTCTGCCATAAATACACATGATTATAATGCAATTTTGGAATCTGAAACTTTTCCTTACACAGAACAATGACCCCATTAGCTGACGAAACAGACAACGGAGAGCGCATAAAATACAATGGCTGATGACACTGAGCAAACTGGGCTAAGTTCATCATTCAGGCAAGAGAAGTGTAAGAAATTGTACTGATTGGTACACACCAGAAAAAAGCTCCTTGGATGTCACATGGTAAAAACTTTGATAAGAAGGTTTATATATCTGAATGTTTCTTGGATATGGACAACAATGTCTCACACTTTCTGAACCAGTGACAGCTAAACAATATGTCATTGTCCAAGCACACCTCAAAATCATGATCCGTAACTCAATAACTTTTAAATGAGTTCAACAGAAGGCTTGTCCATTCTTCTTTCAGAAAACACAACAGAATTTTTGCAAGCTTATAAACAAAAGCAGCCTGGAGAATTTTTTTTTAAAACTGAAATCTGCTCATAGTAACAATGTTTTTGTGGAAGGCCTGCAGAAGTAGCAGCTTTGTCTCTTAGCAATGAGTGGACTGACAGCAAACATGCTATTTACTCACAAGGGGACAAAGACTGCCCTAAAGTCACCATTCTAATTCACACAAAATCACAAAGTTAACCAGTACAGCCATCTCAGTCCCTTCTAAGAAAAATGGACAAAATAGCAAGCTCAGAAACAAAAACAAACCAAGAAAAGAGGAATGAGGAAGCAAAACAGACATGACTGATGTCATCTGGCCCTGTAATCAATCACCAGAGATGATCAAGTTCAGTCACCAGCTCTACAGACTGTTGGACAATACATTCGCTGAGACAGCCGGCCAATCCCAGGTGTAGGGCTGGAGTCTCTCTCAGGCCAAGATCTCTTTTCTTGTTCCCAAACAGGTCTCTATATACTACTCCGTCAGATGTGATGGTGAATCAAGGTTCCATGTGTAGCATGTGCTCAACGCAAGTAAAAGAACCATCAGCAACCAAGGAGCTGTTCCTAGCAAAGTTCAGCACAAAAGTCCACTTTGATTTCTAAACAACACCACTCACAGAGCCCCCCCCCCCCCCCCCCCCCCCCCCCCCCCCCCATGTAGTGATTGGCATCGCCGGCTGGGAGGTCTTGGGTTCAAGTCCCTTTGAAGCAATCATTTATGGAAATGTTTCCAGCCTCCGCCAGTGCCTGCCCAAAGGCAAGTCAGCTGTGAATCCAGATGATAAGCGGGGAACCAGACTGTCATGCTTCACACCCTTAACGGATGCACGTCTGACAGTGCTGTTCAAATCTCCTGACTGACATTGCAGCCGTCTGTATCCCTTGGGTGGGATAATGCTGGGTTGTATTTTGAGAGAAGTCATAGAGCACAACCCTGTTGCGGAATCTCCGACCTGAATGGAACTCCACAGGATTGTCTACATCATCCTCATGATCATCATGAAAGCATCCTGATGATCAACATACAAACAAAGACTCCAATACTGTGGTATTCATATTGTCCTGCTCTGGTGCTAACATCAGTTCCAATTCCTCTACATGACCATGGTAAGTCCATGTAAAAGTTGTTAGTATCAGCAAGCTCTCTCAGGGACTGTTATTTGATGGAACCAATGGTTTTCTTTTTTTCCGTCCACTCCTGCTGGGCCCAGCAAATAAAGCAAACGATGTCATTAGTATGAGCTGAGTGAGAGGTGTCCTTCCAATGCTGGACCAAACAAGCACCACTGAACACTGCCGACATGATTAAGCAGGATCTTCTTTGGTGGGGCTGCCTCACAACAGTTCAATACTGACTGCTCTCCATGGATTGCCAGTACTATGACTGCAGCGGGACAAATCTGGATGTGGCTGTGAATAGGAAAGCCCCAATGAGCAAAGCAGGAATAACGCTGTTGATTGAGCATAGAAGATCACACACACACACACACACACACACACACACACACACACACACACACACACACACACACACACACACACACACACGCAAAGAAAAAAGAAAAGAATAGCAATGAATCAAGACAAGGCGTTCTTCCTGGGTGAATTTTTCTGAAATTCAAGCAGAACATTTTGTTGCCATGAGAAACAATACAATTATAAGGAGAAAAAAAAGTGCACACACACACACACACACACACACACACACACACGTGCACACACACATTTTATGTATACAATTAACATAAAGACAGGCACATGTAACTATGCACACATACACGTCACTCACCAGAAAAGACACTGTGAACACAGCAGTTGGCGAAGTCCCTGCCAACGTGAGCACAACATGAACGGCCGGACCACTGGCAATGAAGACGAGAACAATGGCGATGACAGTGGGCTTCTGGACAATGCTGAGGTCTTCATCCCCTGCATCTGTTTTCTTGAAGGATGAGTGTCCTGGCATCAGGTACAGCTGCAGGTAAACAAACCTGTGGACAATACAATGATGATAGGTACTGCAGCAAAACATCCTACCGAAAGCCCTCCAAAAAATGACAGCCTGCCTTTGTTTAAAGATTTTCTGGGGCCTTGTTTGCTGACAGGATAAAGCATTATTTCAGAGGATCCTAGGTTTGATTCCTTTGACTTAGAGGGCCAGATGAGAAGACTTTCTCTTGGAGTTGACCTCTGTGTGGACCTGTTTAACCTCCTCCCCTACCCCTGTTACCCTTCCCTCTGACATCTGTGAAGTCTGCATTCAATCTCATCCCCCCCCCCCCCCCCTTCTTCCCACTTCCCTCCCTCCTGACATCTCTGCTGCAGTCTGCAACCAATCTCCTCCACCTCCCTTCCGCTCCGACATATACACAGACTGAATCCAGCACCCTCCCCTTCCCCTGCTTCTGCCTCTCACACGTTTTTCTATTGCCTTCGTTTGTCAATGGCGTGGACAATAGCTAATCTGTATTGAACTGTGCAAGATCTTGTCATTGTTTGTTCCTTTCATATGTACTTGCATCAATTTAATATTTGATTTGTTTTCTTTCAGGGCTGGGGGGGGGGGGGGGGGGGAAGCATTTATATTGTTTATCTCCTTACCCTGGTAAAAATAAAAAAAAATTTCGTTTGTTCATTCGTTCTCCTCTAACATCTGTGCAGTCTGCCTCCAATCTCTTCCATATCTCCCCTGCTTCCCTCCAACCTCCTACCCCCCCCCCCCCCCCATCTCTCTCCTCCCCCCCCCCCCTACACACACACACACACACACACACCCCTCCCTGGATCACAGTCAGCCTGAAAATGACAATGGGTGTAAGAGGGTAAGACAGCGAGAACAGTCAGAAAGTAAGAACAGTTCAAAAGCAGACAGCAAGTGAAGGGGAGGGGGGGGGGGGGGAGGGACTGGGACAGAGAGAGAGAGAGAGAGAGAGAGAGAGAGAGAGAGAGAAAAGAGAGAGAGAGAGGAAAGGTGGTGGACAGGAGGAGGGTATAAAGTGAGTTGGATCTCGTACATCTAAAGGCATGTCATGTGTGTGTGTGTGTGTGTGTGTGTGTTGTGTGTGGTGTGTGTGTGTGTGTGTGTGTGTGTGTGTGTATGTATGTGTGTGTGTGTGTGTGTGTGTGTGTGTGTGTGTGTGTGTGTGTGTGTGTGTGTGTGTCTCTCTCTCTCTCTCTCTCTCTCTCTCTCTCTCTCTCTCTTCTAGCTCCTAAGCATCACTGGGTCACATGTGTGTGTGTGTGTGTGTGTGTGTGTGTGTGTGTGTGTGTGTGTGTGTGTGTGTGTGTGTGTGTGTGTGTGTGTGTGTGTGTCTGAGTGTGTAAAGGCTGAAAAGCGGAGAGAGGTGCAAAAGAGGGGACAAGTTTATTGCTCGTTTATGACATTACTTGTTTGTAAGCACATTGGTTGCTACTGCCTGTCTGCTCCTATCCCACTCATATCTCCCTTCTGTCCCACTCGTCTGGCCCACACCTCCATCATTCCCCCTTCACACACACACACACACACACACACACACACACACACACACACACACACACACACACTCTCTCTCTCTCCTCTCTCTCTCTCTCTCTCTCTCTCTCTCCCCCTCTCTCTCATGCCTTTTGTTTACAAGATCCAGCTTGCTTTTAACCTCTTCCCTCTCTCTCTCTCTCTCTCTTATCCCATCCTCTTTCTACACATGTTGTTTTTCATACTGACTGAGATATGAGGAGCACTGTTTTGTGCGTTTTGATGTCTATTGTTTGTAAATGTGAAGAAAGCATACTTTTCAAAAATTCCAAGTCTTGTTTTGTATAGCGAATCAAATAAGCATAATTTTTCAGTTCATACATTCTTTGTGCGTACTTATTTGTAACACACACACACACACACACACACACACACACACATACACACACACACACACACACACACACACACACACTTTCAGACACACTCACGCTAAAAAGGGCTCAATGAAAAGAGACGGAACTCTTTATGACATTATTATCTGCAAATGCCAGACGCAAATAAAGGTATGTCCCTTACAGATTGGCTCTGACTCTCATTCTGCCATGCGACTTCTGCACAGCACTCTGTGTTA
>JADBJO010000657.1:276327-296327 GCA_016801955.1 Conus betulinus | reverse complement strand
TTATGAGTCATGAATAATGTCTAATGTTTTAGTTTACCGTTATAGCTGTTACTAACGGCTGTAACAGCCTGTAACGGTTCTTCTTCTTTATGGAATATCTCAGAAAGTACTTTGCCGATCTTTCTGAAAATTAGCAGGTATGTTCATTATGGATCACGGATGATGCCTGATGTTTTAGTTTACCCTATCATAACCGTTACTAACAGCTGTAACGGCCTGTAATGGTTTTTTCTTCTTTATGCAATATCTCAGAAAGTACTTTGCCGATCTTTCTAAAAATTTGTAGGTATGTTCATTATGGGTCACGAATAATGCCTGATGTTTTAGTTTATCGTTATAGCCGTTACTAACAGCTGTAACAGCCTGTGACGCTTTTTTTTTCTTTATGGAATATCTCAGAAAGTACTTGGCTGATCTTTGTGAAAATTAGCAGGTATGTTCATTGTGGGTCACGGATGATGCCCAATTTTTTAGTTTCCCCCACTATAACCGTTACTAATGGCTGTAAGGGTTTTTCTTCTTCATGGAATATCTCAGAAAGTACTTGGCTGATCTTTGTGAAAATTAGCAGGTATGTTCATTATGGGTCACAGATGATGCCCGATGTTTTAGTTTACCATTATAGCCATTACTAGCAGCTGTAATGGCCTGTAATGGTTTTTGTTTCTTTCTAAAAACATCTCAGAAAGTACTTGGCCAATCTTTGTGAAAATTAGCAGGTATGTTCACTATGGGTTACTAATGATGCCCAATGTTTTATTTTACCGTTATAGATGTTACTAACGGCTATAACAGCTCATAACGTTTTTTTCTTCTTTATGGAATATCTTAGAAAGTATGTGGCCAATCTTTGTGAAAATTTGTAGATATGTCCATTATGGGCAACGGATGATGCCCAACATTTAAGTTTACCGTTGTAGCTGTTACTGACGGCTGTAACGGCCCATAATGGTTTTTCTTTTTTTTATGGAATGTCTCAGAAAGTACTTGGCCGATCTTTCTGAAATTTATAAGTATATTCGTTATGGTCTCGGATCATGCCCGATTTTAGTTTACTGCTATGGCCGTTACTAACGGCTATAACGACCATAATGGTTTTTGTTTTTTATGGAATATCTCAGAAAGTACAAGGCCGATCTTTCTGAAAATTTGTAGGTATGTTCATTATGGGTCACAGAGATGCCCAATGTTTAAGTTACTGTTATAACATTACTAACAGCCCATAATGGTTTTCTTCTTGATGGAAAATCTCAGAAAGTTCTTGGCTGATCTTTCTGAAAATTTGTAAGTATGTTCATTATAGGTCACAGATGATGGCCGATGTTTACCAGAACAGCAGCCATTAGTAATGGTTGCACCAGCCAAGACAGTTTTTCCTCTTTATGGAATATATAATGCATATTCAGGATAAACTTGGAGTACGTGTATATGCTTTGCATCTTGTTTTGTTGTTCTAAGAGACTGGCAGTATGACACTGTCCTCTCTCCTTCCTGCCTCCTTTATCTCCACAGGTTTTCTGCAGCGACATACTGATCCCCTCCTGCTTCCCAAACCTTGCTCCCACCACCTCCCTTTCTCCTCCTCACCCTTCCTCCCCATCCCCCTCTCCCTTCCATCCTCAGGTGTCATCAACTTGTTTTGGTTGAAGCACTGCCCTCCAGGTAAAAAAAAACACTTATGCATCCCTGCGTAAAGTATAGCACAATACCGAATAGTCCAACACTGTATGGCAGAGCACAGCAGTGTTGTGATTCAGCCAGACCAGGACCAAGAAGTCCACTGGGCTCCTGACATTGAGGTAACTCAGCTTTTCAGGTAGTCTGACCTGCTGCTCAGATCAAACTACAAGTAAGGCTATGAAAGGCTCAGGAAAAAATATGGATTATTGTTTTTAAATCATTTAAGGTGGTCATCATGGGCTCTCCAACGCTCCCTTTGACAAACCTTACACAGGATTCTTGTTTGACATGGAACTGACACTGCATAAATTTTGGATGATTTCTGTAGAATGCCCTTGTGGATACCTGATAGTATGTGTGTATGTGTGTGTGTGTGTGTGTGTGTGTGTGTGTGTGTGTGTGTGTGTCTGCGTGTGTGCATGTGTGCATGTATGCATGCTATGTGTGTGTATGTGTATGTGTGTGTGTGTGTGTGTGTGTGTGTGTGTGTGTGTGTTGTGTCAGAGTCTGTGTATAATGTGCGGAATGTCTGTTGCTAGGAGAAAATTTTCAGGCTGCAAACTGAGCGAAATCGAAAACTGTATTCGTCCAATGTGATTTTCAAAGCAATTCATTCGTTGGCAAACATTAAATCTCAGCCTTACAGTACAGTATATGAGAATAAGAACAGGGTGAAAATTGCTAACCTCCGAAGAGAAAACATAGCACAGAGCAGCGTGATGACACAGAGTGTGATACAGCTGAATCCAACAGAGACACTAATTTGAATAAAAGACAACACAACACACAGCTGGATGACCCTGATGCAGTGACTCACCATACACAGCAGGGGCTCCTCCCTCCTGAAGGCAGCAAACTGCAGGATCACCCAGCCCCCAGTCAAGATGCAGAATATGTTGACCAGCCCCACCAGGGCCAGGTTCCACACGGACAGCCTGAAAATGGAGCCATCAGACTCTCTATACACACAGCCTAAACAATGTCCCGTGGCACAGGTTTTTACGTCTCCAGCCTGAAACAGTGGCATGTGGCGCAACTTTCCACTTAGTCAACCTCAAAGTCAAAAGACATATCTTTCTATACAGCCTTACTCAACCAGCACCACAGCAACACTGAATTCTGACATCTTAAATTAGTTTCAGATAACTAACAAAAAATGGTTTTATGCATAGTTGTGCATTCAACCACTGCCAACCAGTGCTAAGCAGCAAGCAGCATGTTATGTTTTATGCACTGCTGTGCACTCAACCAGTGCTAAGCAGCATGTTATGTTTTATGCACTGTTGTGCACTAAACCAGTGCTAAGCAATATGTTATGTTTTATGCATTGTGCACTCAACCAGTGCTAAGCAGCATGCTATGTTTTTATGCACTGCTGTGCACTCAACCAGTGCTAAGCAGCATGTTATGTTTTATGCACTGCTGTGCACTCAACCAGTGCTAAGCAGCATGTTTTGTTTTATGCACTGTTGTGCACTCAACCAGTGCTAAGCAGCATGTTATGTTTTATGCACTACAGTGCACTCAACCAGTGGTAAGCAGCATGTTTTGTTTTAAGCACTACTGTGCACTCAACCAGTGCTAAGCAGCATGTTTTGTTTTGTGCACTCAACCAGTGTTAAGCAGTGTGTTATGTTTTATGCACTACTGTGCACTCAACCAGTGCTAAGCAGCATGTTTTGTTTTTATGCACTACAGTGCACTCAACCAGTGCTAAGCAGCATGTTATGTTTTATGCACTACTGTGCACTCAACCAGTGCTAAGCATCATGTTTTGTTTTGTGCACTGTTGTGCACTCAACCAGTGTTAAAGCAGTGTGTTATGTTTTATGCACTACTGTGCACTCAACCAGTGCTAAGCAGCATGTTTTGTTTTATGCACTACAGTGCACTCAACCAGTGCTAAGCAGCATGTTATGTTTTATGCACTACTGTGCACTCAACCAGTGCTAAGCAGCATGTTATGTTGTATGCATTGCTGTGCACTCAACCACTGCCAACCAGTGCTAAGCAGCATGTTATGTTTTATGCACTGTTGTGCACTCAACTAGTGCTAAACAGCATGTTATGTTTTATGCACTGTTGTGCACTCAACCAGTGCTAAGCAGCATGTTATGTTTTATGCACTGCTGTGCACTCAACCAGTGCCAACCAGCATGTTACGTTGTATGCATTGTTGGGCATTCAACCACTGCCAACCAGTGCTAGGCAGCATGTTATTTTCATACACTGGTGTGAACTCAACCAGTGCTAGGCAGCGTGTTATGTTTTATCCATTGTTGTGCGCTCAACTGGCTAACCATTGCCAATCAGTATATTATGTTTTGTGCATTGTTCTGCACTCAACTGGCTAACCATTGCCAATCAGTATATTATGTTTTGTGCATTGTTGTGGACTTAACCACTGCCAACCAGTGAAAGGCAGCATGTTATGTTTAATTCATTGTTGTGCACTCAACCAGAGCCAACCAGCATGTTATGTTTTATGCATTATGTGCACTCAACTGGCTAACCATGCCAATCAGTATATTATGTTTTGTGCATTGTTGTGCACTCAACCACTGCCAACAAGTGCTAGTCAGCATGTATGAACAGAGCATAATGCTCTCCTTCTCTCCCCTCCCCCTCTTAACTCCCTGCCCCATATGTGAGCAACCTGTACAGAAAAGGTTAAAAAGGTGTTGTGGCATGTTGTGGGGTGTACCATTCAATACAGCCTGAAACAGTATCTTGTGACATAGCTTTCAACTTAGACGGCCTAAAAGACAACTAAAAGATATACATATCTGCACAGACAGCCTAGAGCAGAGTCAGGAAGCGTGGCTTTCTATCTGAACTGCTTAAAACAGTGTCATGAGGCATGGCTTTCATTGCAGACATGCTGAAATACTGTCATGAGGTATGGTTTTCATCATAAACAGCCTGAAACAGTGTCATGAGGTATGACTTTCATCATAAACTGCCTGAAATACTGTCATGAGGCATGGCTTTCATCATAAACAGCCTGAAATATTGTCAAGAGGCATAGCGTTCATCCTAAACAGCTGAAACAGTGTCATGAGGCATGACTTTCATCATAACAGGTTGAAACAGTACATGAGGCATAGCTTCCATCATAAACAGTCTGAAATACTGTCATAAGGTAAGGTTTTCATCATAAACAGCCTGAAACAGTGTCATGAGGCATGGCTTTCATCATGAACAGCTGAAACAGTGCCATGAGGCATGGCTTTCATCATGAACAGCCCTGAAACAGTGTTACCTGGCATGGCTTTCATCATAAACAGTCTGAAATAATGTCATAAAGTAAGGTTTTCTTCATAGACAGCCTGAAACTGTCATGAGGAATGGCTTTCATCATAAACAGCCTGAAACAGTGTCATGAGGCATGGCTTTCATCATAAACAGCCTGAAACAGTGTCATGAGGAATGGCTTTCATCATAAACAGCCTGAAACAGTGTCATGAGGCATGGCTTTCATCATAAACAGCCTGAAACAGTCACGAGACATGACTTTCATCAAAAACAGCATGAAACAGTGTCATGTGGCATTACCGTCATCGTAAACAGCCTGAAACATTGTCATAAAGCAGCCTAAAAACAATGTCATGAGGCACGACTGTCATCATAAACAGCCTGAAACAGTATCAAGAGGCATGACTTTCAGCATAGACAGCCTGAATCAGTGTCATGAAGCGTAGCTACATCATAAACAGTCTTAAACAGGGTAATGAGACAAGGCTTTCACCATAAACAGTCTGAAACAGTGTCATGAGGCAAGGCTTTCATCATAAACAGCCTGAAACTGTGTCATGAGGCATTGCTTTCATCATAAACAGCCTGAAACTATGTCATGAGGCATGGCTTTCATCATGAACAGCCTGAAACTGTGTCATGAGACATGGCTTTCATCATAAACAGCCTGAAACTATGTCATGAGGCATGGCTTTCATCATGAACAACCTGAAACTGTGTCATGAGACATAGCTTTCATCATAAACAGCCTGAAACAGTGTCATGAGGCATGGCTTTCATCATAAACAGCCGAAACAGTGTCATGAGGCATGGCTTTTTATAGGCAACCTGGAACGGTCATGATGCATAGTGCTCACCAGAGACTTCCTGAAACAGCGTCGTGAGGCATGGCTTTCATCACAGACAGCTTAAAACAGTATCATGAGGCATGTGTTCATCATAAACAGTCTGAACAAATATCATGAGACATGGCTTCCATCATAAACAGCCTGAAACAATGTCATGAGGCATGGTTTTCATCATGAACAGTCTGAAACAGTGTCATGAGGCATGGCTTTCATCATAAACAGCCTGAAACTGTGTCATGATGCATGGTTTTTTCATCAAAGACAGCCTGAACACAGTGACATAAGGCATGGCTTTCATCAAAGACAGCCTGAAACAGTGACATGAGGCATAGTTTTCATCAAAGACA
The DNA here is from genome assembly GCA_016801955.1 of Conus betulinus. Classification (NCBI taxonomy): domain Eukaryota; kingdom Metazoa; phylum Mollusca; class Gastropoda; order Neogastropoda; family Conidae; genus Conus; species Conus betulinus. Next base: position 290,197 of record JADBJO010000657.1, on the reverse strand, counting down.
GCCTGAAACAGTGCCATGAGGCATGGCTTTCATCATAAACAGCCTGAAAGTCATGATATAAAGCTTTCATCATAAACAGCAGCTTCAAACAGTGTCATGAGACATGGCTTTCATCAAAGACAGCCTGAAACTGTGTCAAGAAGCATGGCAATCATAATAAACAGCCTAAAACATGAGGCATGGCTTTCATCACAGACAGTCTGAAACAGTGTCATGAGGCATGGCTTTTATCACAGACAGCCTGAAACAGTGTCAAGAAGCATGGCTTTCATCATAAACAGCCTGAAACAGTATCACAAGGTATGGTTTTCACCATAAATAGCCTGAAACAGTATCATGAGGCATGGTTTTCATCAAAGACAGCCTAAAACACTGTCATGAGGCATGGCTGTCATCATAAACAGCCTGAAACATTGTCATGAGGAATGGTGTCATCATAAACAGCCTGAAACAGTGTCTTGAGGCATAGTTTTAATCAAAAACAGCCTGAAACAGTGTCAGGAGGCATAGCTTTCATCATAAAGAGTTTGAAACAGTATCAGGAGGCATAGCTTTCATCATAAACAGCCTGAAACAGTATCATGAGGCATGGCTTTGATCACAGACAGCCTGAAACTGTGTCATGAGGCATGGCTCTCTTCATAAACAGCCTTAAACTATGTCATGAGGCATAGCTTTCATCATAAACAGTCTTAGACAGTGTCATGACGCATGGCTTTCAGAACAGGCAGCCTGAAACAATGTCTTGAAACATAGCTGTCATCATACATTCGTAGACCGTCTGAAACAGTATCATGAGGCAAAGCTTTCATCATAAACAGTCTGAAACAATATCATGAGGCATGGCTTTCATCACAGACAGTCTGAAACAGTGTCATGAATCATGACTTTCATCACAGACAAACTGAAATAGTCATGAGACATGGCTTTCATCATAAACAGCCTGAAACAGTATCATAAGGCATGGCTTGCATTAAAAAAAATTATAAGCAGCCTGAAACAGTGTCATGAGGCATGGCTTTCAGCACAGACAACCTGAAACAGTCATGAGGCATGGCTTTCATCATAAACAGTCTGAAACAATATCATAAGGCATGACTTTCATCACAGACAGCCTGAAACAGTGTCATGAATCATGACTTTCATCACAGACAGCCTGAAACAGTATTATGAGGCATGGCTTTCATCACAGACAGTCTGAAACAGTGTCATGAGGCATGGCTTTCATCACAGACAGCCTGAAACAGTATTATGAGGCATGGCTTTCATCACAGACAGTCTGAAACAGTGTCATGAATCATGACTTTCATCACACACAAAATGAAATAGTCATGAGGCATGGCTTTCATCATACACAGCCTGAAATGGCGTCATGAGGCATGGCTTTCATCACAGACAGCCTGAAACAGTGTCAAGAAGCATGGTTTTCATCATAAACAGCCTAAAACAGTATCATGAGGCATGGTTTCCATCACAGACAACCTGAAACAGTCATGAGGCATGGCTTTCATCATAAACAGCCTGAACCAGTGTAATGAGGCATGGCTTTCATCACAGACAGCCTGAAACAGTATCATGAGGCATGGCTTTCATCACAGACAGTCTGAAACAGTGTCATGAGGCATGGCTTTCATTGCAGACAAACTGAAATAGTCATGAGGCATGGCTTACATCATAAACAGCCTAAAACAGTGTCATGAGGCATGCTTTCATCACAGACAGTCTGAAACAGTGTCATGAGGCATGGCTTTCATCATCACAGACAAACTGAATAGTCATGAGGCATGGCTTACATCATAAACAGCCTAAAACAGTGTCATAAGGCATGGCTTTAATCACAGACAGTCTGAAACAGTGTCATGAGGCATGGCTTTCATCATAAACTGCCTGAAACAATGTCATGAGGCATGGCTTTCATCATAAGCAGCTTGAAACAGTGTCATGAGGTATGGCTTTCATCATAAACTGCCTGAAAAAAAGTCATGAGGCATGGCTTTCATCATAAACAGCTTGAAAACAGTGTCATGAGGCATGGCTTTCATCATAAACTGCCTGAAACAATGTCATGAGGCATAGTTTTCATCATAAAACAGCCTGAAACAGTATCATGAGTAATGGCTTTCATCATAAAAAAGCTGAAAAAATGTCATGAGGCATGGCTTTCATCACAAACAACCTGAAACAGTCGTGAGGCATGGCTTTCATTATATAAACAACCTGAAACAGTGTCATAAGGTATGGCTTTCATTATAAATTTATAAGCAGCCTGAAACAGTGTCATGGGGCATGGCTTTCATTATAAATTATAGGCAGCCTGAAACAGTGTCATAAGGCATGGCTTTCATTATAAATTATAAGCAGCCTGAAACAGTGTCATGAGGCATGGCTTTCATTATAAATTATAGGCAGCCTGAAACAGTGTCATAAGGCATGGCTTTCATTATAAATTATAAGCAGCCTGAAACAGTGTCATAAGGCATGGCTTCATTATAAATTATAAGCAGCCTGAAACAGTGCCATGAGGCATAGCTTTAATCACAGACAACGTGAAAAAGTCATGAGGCATGGCTTTCGTTATAAATTATAAGCAGCCTGAAACAGTGTCATAAGGCATGGCTTTCATTATAAATTATAAGCAGCCTGAAACAGTGTTATGAGGCATGGCTTTCATCACAGACAGTCTGAAACAGTGTCATGAGGCATGGCTTTCATCACAGACAGTCTGAAACAGTGTCTTGAGGCATAGCTTTCATCACAGACAGTCTGAAACAGTGTCATGAGGCATGGCTTTCATCACAGACAGTCTGAAACAGTGTCATAAGGCATGGCTTTCATCACAGACAGTCTGAAACAGTGTCATGAGGCATAGCTTTCATCACAGACAGTCTGAAACAGTGTCATGAGGCATGGCTTTCATCACAGACAGTCTGAAACAGTGTCATTAGGCATGGCTTTCATCACAGGCAGTCTGAAACAGTGTCATGCGGCATGGCTTTCATCACAGACAAACTGAAATAGTCATGAGGTATGGCTTTCATCATAAACAGCCTGAAACAGTGTCATGAGGCATGGCTTTCATCACAGACAAACTGAAATAGTCATGAGGTATGGCTTTCATCATAAACAGCCTGAAACAGTGTCATGAGGCATGACTTTCATCACAGACAGTCTCAAACAGTGTCATGAGGCATGGCTTTCATCAAAGACAGTCTCAAACAGTGTCATGAGGCATGGTTTTCATCACCAGACAGTCTGAAACAGTTTCATGAGGCATGGCTTTCAGCACAGACAACCTGAAACAGTCATGAGGCATAGCTTTCATCAAAGACACAGTCTGAAACAATATCATAAGGCATGGCTTTCTCACAGACAGCCTGAACAGTATTATGAGGCATGGCTTTCATCACAGACAGTCATGTATCATGACTTTCATCACAGACAAACTGAAACAGTCATGAGGCATGGCTTTCATCATAAACAGCCTGAAACTGTGTCATGATGCATGGCTTTCGTCATAAACAACCTCAAACAGTGACATGAGGCATGGCTTTCATCGAAGACAGCCTGAAACAGTGACATGAGGCATGGCTTTCATCACAGACAACCTGAAACAGTCATGAGGTATGGCTTTCATCATAAACAGCCTGAAACAGTGTAATGAGGCATGGCTTTTATCACAGACAGCCTGAAACAGTATCATGGGCATGGCTTTCATCACAGACAGTCTGAAACAGTGTCATGAGGCGGCTTTCATCACAGACAAACTGAAATAGTCATGAGGTATGGCTTACATCATAAACAGCCTAAAACAGTGTCATGAGGCATGGCTTTCATCACAGACAGTCTGAAACAGTGTCATGAGGCATGGCTTTCATCACAGACAAAACTGAAATAGTCATGAGGCATGGCTTACATCATAAACAGCCTAAAACAATGTCATAAGGCATGGATTTAATCACAGACAGTCTGAAACAGTGTCATGAGGCATGGCTTTCATCATAAACTGCCTGAAACAATGTCATGAGGCATGGCTTTCATCATAAACAGCTTGAAACAGTGTCATGAGGTATGGCTTTCATCATAAACTGCCTGAAACAATGTCATGAGGCATGGCTTTCATCATAAACAGCTTGAAACAGTGTCATGAGGCATGGCTTCATCATAAACTGCTTGAACCAATGTCACGAGGCATAGCTTTCATCATAAACAGCCTGAAACAGTATCATGAGTAATGGTTTTCATCATCATAAACAACCTGAAACAGTGTCATGAGGCATGGCTTTCATCGCAAACAGCCTGAAACAGTCACGAGGCATGGCTTTCATTATTATAAACAGCCTGAAACAGTGTCGTAAGGTATGGCTTGCATTAAAAATTATAAGCAGCCTGAAACAGTGTCATGGGTCATGGCTTTCACTATAAATTATAAGCAGCCTGAAACAGTGTCCTAAGGCATGGCTTTCATTATAAATTATAAGCAGCCTGAAACAGTGTCATGAGGCATGGCTTTCATTATAAATTATAAGCAGCCTGAAACAGTGTCCTAAGGCATGGCTTTCATTAAAAAATTATAAGCAGCCTGAAACAGTGTCCTAAGGCATGGCTTTCATTATGAATTATAAGCAGCCTGAAACAGTGTCATGAGGCATGGCTTTCATCACTGGCAGTCTGAAAAAGTGTCATGAGGCATGGCTTTCATCACAGACAACCTGAAACAGTGTTATGAGGCATGGCTTTCATCACAGACAGTCTGAAACAGTGTCATGAGGCATGGCTTTCATCACACAGACAGTCTCAAACAGTGTCATGAGGGCATGGCTTTCATCACAGACAGTCTGAAACAGTGTCATGAGGCACAGCTTTCATTACAGACAACCTGAAACAGTCATGAGGCATGGCTTTCATCGTAAACAGTCTTAGACAGTGTCATGAGGCATGGCTTTCATCACAGACAGTCTGAAACTGTGTCATGAGGCATGGTTTTCATCACAGACAGTCTGAAACAGTGTCATGAGGCATGGCTTTCATCACAGACAGTCTGAAACAGTGTCATGAGGCATGACTTTCCTCATAAACAGCCTGGAACAGTATCATGAGGCATGGCTTTCATCATAAACAGCCTGGAACAGTGTCATGAGGCATGGCTTTCATCATACACAGCCTGGAACAGTATCATGAGGCATGGCTTTCATCACAGACAGTCTGAACAGTGTCATGAGGCATGGCTTGAATCACAAACAGCCTGAAACAGTATCATGAGGCATGGCTTTCATCGCAAACAGCCTGAAACAGTCATGAGGCATGACTTTCATACAAAAAGCCTGAAACAGTGTCATAAGGCATGGCTTTCATTGTAAATTGTAAGCAGCCTGAAACAGTATCATGAGGCATGGCTTTCATTATAAATTATAAGCAGCCTGAAACAGTATCATGAGGCATGGCTTTCATTATAAATTATAAGCAGCCTGAAACAGTGTCATAAGGCATGGCTTTCATTATAAATTATAAGCAGCCTGAAACAGTGTTATGAGGCATGGCTTTCATCACAGACAGTCTGAAACAGTGTCATAAGGCATGGCTTTCATCACAGACAGTCTGAAACAGTGTCATGAGGCATAGCTTTCATCACAGACAGTCTGAAACAGTGTCATGAGGCATAGCTTTCATCACAGACAGTCTGAAACAGTGTCACAAGGCATGGCTTTCATCACAGACAGTCTGAAACAGTGTCATGAGGCATGGTTTTCATCACAGACAAACTGAAATAGTCATGAGGTATGGCTTTCATCATAAACTGCCTGAAACAGTGTCATGAGGCATGGCTTTCATCACAGACAAACTGAAATAGTCATGAGGTATGGCTTTCATCATAAACAGCCTGAAACAGTGTCATGAGGCATGACTTTCATCACAGACAGTCTCAAACAGTGTCATGAGGCATGGCTTTCATCAAAGACAGTCTCAAACAGTGTCATGAGGCATGGCTTTCATCACAGACAGTCTGAAACAGTTTCATGAGGCATGGCTTTCAGCACAGACAACCTGAAACAGTCATGAGGCATAGCTTTCATCAAAGACAGTCTGAAACAATATCATAAGGCATGGCTTTCTCACAGACAGCCTGAAACAGTATTATGAGGCATGGCTTTCATCACAGACAGTCATGAATCATGACTTTCATCACAGACAAACTGAACAGTCATGAGGCATGGCTTTCATCATAAACAGCCTGAAACTGTGTCATGATGCATGGCTTTCGTCATAAACAACCTCAAACAGTGACATGAGGCATGGCTTTCATCGAAGACAGCCTGAAACAGTGACATGAGGCATGGCTTTCATCACAGACAACCTGAAACAGTCATGAGGTATGGCTTTCATCATAAACAGCCTGAAACAGTGTAATGAGGCATGGCTTTTATCACAGACAGCCTGAAACAGTATCATGGGGCATGGCTTTCATCACAGACAGTCTGAAACAGTGTCATGAGGCATGGCTTTCATCACAGACAAACTGAAATAGTCATGAGGTATGGCTTACATCATAAACAGCCTAAAACAGTGTCATGAGGCATGGCTTTCATCACAGACAGTCTGAAACAGTGTCATGAGGCATGGCTTTCATCACAGACAAACTGAAATAGTCATGAGGCATGGCTTACATCATAAACAGCCTAAAACAATGTCATAAGGCATGGATTTAATCACAGACAGTCTGAAACAGTGTCATGAGGCATGGCTTTCATCATAAACTGCCTGAAACAATGTCATGAGGCATGGCTTTCATCATAAACAGCTTGAAACAGTGTCATGAGGTATGGCTTTCATCATAACTGCCTGAAACAATGTCATGAGGCATGGCTTTCATCATAAACAGCTTGAAACAGTGTCATGAGGCATGGCTTTCATCATAAACTGCTTGAACCAATGTCACGAGGCATAGCTTTCATCATAAACAGCCTGAAACAGTATCATGAGTAATGGCTTTCATCATAAACAACCTGAAACAGTGTCATGAGGCATGGCTTTCATCGCAAACAGCCTGAAACAGTCACGAGGCATGGCTTTCATTATAAACAGCCTGAAACAGTGTCGTAAGGTATGGCTTGCATTAAAAATTATAAGCAGCCTGAAACAGTGTCATGGGTCATGGCTTTCACTATAAATTATAAGCAGCCTGAAACAGTGTCCTAGGCATGGCTTTCATTATAAATTATAAGCAGCCTGAAACAGTGTCATGAGGCATGGCTTTCATTATAAATTATAAGCAGCCTGAAACAGTGTCCTAAGGCATGGCTTTCATTATAAATTATAAGCAGCCTGAAACAGTGTCCTAAGGCATGGCTTTCATTATGAATTATAAGCAGCCTGAAACAGTGTCATGAGGCATGGCTTTCATCACTGGCAGTCTGAAAAAGTGTCATGAGGCATGGCTTTCATCACAGACAACCTGAAACAGTGTTATGAGGCATGGCTTTCATCACAGACAGTCTGAAACAGTGTCATGAGGCATGGCTTTCATCACAGACAGTCTCAAACAGTGTCATGAGGCATGGCTTTCATCACAGACAGTCTGAAACAGTGTCATGAGGCACAGCTTTCATCACAGACAACCTGAAACAGTCATGAGGCATGGCTTTCATCGTAAACAGTCTTAGACAGTGTCATGAGGCATGGCTTTCATCACAGACAGTCTGAAACTGTGTCATGAGGCATGGCTTTCATCACAGACAGTCTGAAACAGTGTCATGAGGCATGGCTTTCATCACAGACAGTCTGAAACAGTGTCATGAGGCATGGCTTTCATCATAAACAGCCTGGAACAGTATCATGAGGCATGGCTTTCATCATAAACAGCCTGGAACAGTGTCATGAGGCATGGCTTTCATCATACACAGCCTGGAACAGTATCATGAGGCATGGCTTTCATCACAGACAGTCTGAAACAGTGTCATGAGGCATGGCTTGAATCACAAACAGCCTGAAACAGTATCATGAGGCATGGCTTTCATCGCAAACAGCCTGAAACAGTCATGAGGCATGACTTTCATATAAAAAGCCTGAAACAGTGTCATAAGGCATGGCTTTCATTGTAAATTGTAAGCAGCCTGAAACAGTATCATGAGGCATGGCTTTCATTATAAATTATAAGCAGCCTGAAACAGTATCATGAGGCATGGCTTTCATTATAAATTATAAGCAGCCTGAACCAGTGTCATGAGGCCTAGCTTTCATCACAGTCACGGGGTTTTTGGTTTTCCTCAAAGACTGCTTGTACAGTATTTTAAAGCAGAACCCTGAACAAAATGTTCCTATTCATAGTTTAGTACACCGACAGCCGGAAAGAGAAACTGAATCACATCACCTGAAACAGTGTCATGATGTGTAGCTTTTAAACTGATGGAATGAAATAGCATAATATGGCACAGTCTTTCTCGACAACCTGAAATGGTATCACATGGAATAGCTTTCAACAGCATTGGAAACAGCATTGTTAGTCATAAACAGCAATAAACACTATAATGGGGCATATTTTTCGACAGAGACAGCCTGAAACCACCGAGTCATGTGCAGGGCAGATAAAACTTCTAGCCACTCTGCTTTGTTTAGCACAATCAGATTACAAAACAAAAGTGTAAAAAAAAATATTCGAAAACATTTGAATGCAACCTACACACACACACACACACACACACACACACACACACACACACACACACACACACACACACTCCCTCTATCTCTCTCTCTTTCTCTCTCTCTCTCTCTCATGCACACACACTATAAGCAACATTACCTTGCCTACACACACACACACACACACACACACACACTCACACACACACACACACACACACACACCAGCTTCAGACTTTTTCCAATTTATGAATAACCATGGTACAGTTTTCTTTGCTTCCAGTACAAGCTGAATGCAAACTGATTATTCCATGACTTGGAATGAACTATGTTGGCATGGACAGGCACCATTTGTCGACTTCTGATGCTCCATAAGGAAAGACAGAGGGACCGATTCCCATCTTGGCATTGCTGCAATAGGCGCATGACAACATGGCACATGTGTGTAACATGTAATGCACCATTTCAAACTTTCACACAAAAATATCTCGGGCTGGCCAACAATCTGAAACCCTCACAGGCATGGACACAGACACACATATACACACACATACATGCACAGGCATACACACACAAAGCCATACAGACTGCTAGTGTTCATTCCAGGGGTTAAACTCTTACTACCTAGCTTGAAAAAAAAAAAAAAAAAACATACACAAAAGGACAGAGTTAACAACAATGACAAAAGGGGGAAAATTATCAACATTATCAGTCTGTGGAGATACATAACTGAAGGACAGAGCAGCATCCCCATGAGGGCAAGGGAGGTGATGTGAAGGGTAGGACATCTGACCAGAAATGAATGAAAGGAACTGACCACAGCAAAGGCAGCACAGTGCCGACCACCAGAATCTGGCATGGAATGAAGAGCAGAGAGAAGACCACCACACACCTGCAAAGAACAAACACCTATGGTCAGTCATCTGTAGACACTTGTGTACACATACACTATCCAAATATATGACAAAAATGTAAGTTCAAATAAATGAAATTATTGGTCCACATAGCATTACCTGGGAAACCCAAAATCAGGTGAAACCCAAATTCAGCTTGACCAAAAACAAAACTTTAACCCCTTCAATTTCAAGTAAAATGAGCTCTTAAATCGAATACCTCTAAAATATGTATGTACACCCATGGAAGCATGCAAGCATGCACAGGCAAAAGAACGGATGCATGCATGCACACAAGTGTACACCCTTACGTGAACATGCCTGTATTTCATGTCATCATGAGATAAAAAAGTGATTTCTACTTGCTCAAGAACAAAGCTAGAGAAGAAATCCAAGACTGATATGGAGAAGAAAAAAATTCAGGGAGACAGACTGAGGAAACACGGAAAGCAGGAGACTCCAAGATTCCAACCGTGAAAGCTGTGAGAGAAGAAAGCACACGGATGGACAGATAAAGCAAAAACAGACATTTTAAAAAATCTTATGGGGTCATCCCTATGCCACATTGCATCTTTTCACCATGTGGAAACTGGAAATAGATTCAGAATTTTTTTTCTTTACCTTGCTGAGCCAGTCCTCAGTCTACCCTTTGATGCTGATCTACGGAAAGATCATACCAGAATTTAACTGGTTCATCCCTGGATCCCATTCTATCTTTTCACCAAGTTTTGTCCTGAGTGGTTCAGAAGGGTTTTTTTTTTCCCTTATAAAGTTGCTGACAGACAAACAAACTAACAAACATGGGTAAGGACATTAACTACTTGGTGAAGTTAAAACAAACAAACAAAAATGTCAAACTGCATCTCCTGGTTGTCTTCGCATCTGTGCTTGCACTGGATGTCATTTTGACAAATCTGCAAGCTTTTGCTGGGTTAGAGTGTGTATAGAAGCGCATAGCACATACTCACTTTCTGTTGGCCTCCTGTCCAATGTGTGTCATCAGCATGATGACCAGGCCGCCTAGACTGACCACCAGCACCAACCTGCCACAGTGTCATCCCTTTTAGTGGAAGGCTTCAGCTCCCAGATTTAAGTATCACACCACAAAATACACACCATCCAGTTTTCTCCATCTAACCCCCCTCTCTCCCTCTTCCTAGCTACCACTCTGTCCCACTGAATGTGGTTGATCATCTTGTGTGTCCCATCTCCCCAAACCCCCACCTCATTATCAAAATCTCCAGCAGCTTGTGAAACAGCATGCGAAATGCTTGGACAGCTCTTCAGCCAACTTAAGTTTGAACTACACCTTAGTGTGTGTTCATGGTTTTCATAATTATTACCTCAGAGTTTACATGTAGATGTATCAGAGACTGAAAAAGTAAAGTGATTTTTCTGTGTTCAGATTGAGGCCTATTCCTTGATGATATTTCAACCTTCTTTTGTAACTTCGACCTCATTGTGCAAAATAACCCTCATCCATGACTTTCCCATACTATGTCATAACCATGAATGTGATGATGGTGGACATCACAAGAAAAAGGAGAGATTAATCTGTTTACTGTATTTTGTGCACTGCAAAGTGACAATCACTCATTAAAATCAGTCCTTTGACTCTCATCAAACTCATCTGAGATGACAATTCACAGTTTGAAATATGTGCGTGCGTGTGTGTGTGTGTGTGTGTGTGTGTGTGTGTGTGTGTGTGAGTGCGTGTGTGTGTGTGTGCATGTGTGTATGGGCGTGCGTCTGTGAGTATGTGTGTCTGTGCGTATATGTGTGCTTCTATATCATTGTCTATGTGATGCATATGTGTGTATGTGCGTGTGTGTGTGTGTGTGTGTGTGTGTGTGTGTGTGTGTGTGTGTGTTGTATGTGTGTGTGTGTATGCATGCGCATGTGTGTATGAAGGCGCATGTGTGCGTATATGGCGTGTGTGTGCCGCACATGCCTGAACATGTACGTGCATTTGCTTTTGTGCATGTGTGTGTGCATGCATGCATGTGAATGTGTGTGTGTTTGTGTGTGTGGTATATGCACATAAATGTAGGAAGGTGTACTTGTATGTAAGCACCCACACATGGTATGTGTGTGAGCATGCTGGCATGTGCAAACATATGTGAAACATCCAATTCATACCATCCTGAACAACATCCACAACTCACATCTCTCCAGTCATGGCCAGAACGAGGAGAAGGCATGGCAAGGCTGTTATGTACACACGCTTGTTGTATCGAAATGGACCAGGGTCGGCCGCCTTTTTGGTGCCCCCTTTCCCCTCTCCTTCTTCAGAACTCTGGGTGCTGACCAAGTGAGAACGGGCGCCGCCATGGAAGCCTCTGTGTCTGTGACTGTGTTCTGTGCTGAAGTGCTGATCCTGAACATCCTCTTCACTGCTGGTGTCAGTGGAGTCTGCACCAGTGGCATCCAAGAGTTGATACACTCCTGCCATGACAGTGTGTCCCTCACACCTTCCCAGAGCCTGAAGGAAATAAAGGCAGAGGAGACAGAGGAGGGATAGAGTGGAGTTGAATAATGCAGTATCAGAATACTACTACAACTGAGCATGCTAATTACATAATGCACAATCCAGATACTTGACCCAAAATTCAAATGACTAAAATTTTCTTTCTTGGGTTTGCTCAACTTTGTGTTCACCAAGTTCTAGATAAACTGTAACCCAGTATGAACTGAGCGAATGAGTGAATTTTAAATTTGTTTTAAATCCATTCAAGGTTAAGTATACTTGACTGTGTATTAATTTCAGTATGAATATAACTCCACAGTTTGTATCAAAAAGTTACTTGCTTAAAATGTCAGAGTGAGATAATCTGTTGTAGTGTATTTGAACAATGTGTGTTTTGGTTTTTGTTTACATCCTTTTGTTCTGTTAGTTAAACCTTTCATTGCATGGAAACAGAAAGCAAGGTCACAAAGGATGCAGACCATGATCATGATGATGGTTGAATCGAATAACAATGACTGAATCAATAAGACCATTTTATCTTGATGCAATGCTCACTGCATTGGACTCCCATTTCGGTCTACTTCTTTTCATACTATCCTGGCACTGAGATATCAGGCAAGCTTGAGAGATCATTCATTCTGTATGCACAGTTGTTCAAAGATGTAAGCTTCTCTTATGAACTTCAGTGAAGCAAACACTTGGGAATAGAATCTGAAAGATCAAATAACATTCATTGTTTATATTTTGCAAATCTAAGTGACTTGAAACTTGTGCCATCCTTTATCTGAAGGCCACAGAAAAGTCTGCTGAAGTCTCTTGAAGATGACACAATTCTGAACCACTCCCATGGCCATGCTACAGGACTGTACAGAATTCCATGGTGACATCCAGAAAATAGAGGATGGGAGAGAGGCATGGGCATGTGATTTTATCTTCTGAAATGCAGGTGCTTCCGCAAACTTGGGGGAAAAAATTAGCCTGACTGGGGCACCAGCAATTACATCCTTTATGGCAATACCTTGAAGACTGTCTAGAGATTGCAAAAATACATATATGGGTTTCACAATCTCGTCAGACCTTAGATGGGGAAAGCACATCACCATTGGTGAAGGCAAAGGGTACTCTATATTTCCTCAGGCCAGATCTGAACATCTGCTCCAGAAGATGTCAGAACTAAAAAAAAACTTTCCAACTTTTTCTTTAAACAGGTCACAAATCTTTGGAATTAATTTCTATTGTTACATTGCTCACGACACTTTTATTTTCTTTAATCAAATACACAAACATTGCAAAAATGTTTTGCTTTCCGACTTATTTCTATACAGGATGCTAACCAACATAATTCTTATGCCTCTATCCTCTCATAGTATATCATAACAAAAATAAGTAAAAGGACTTCAATAATGTTAAACTTTGTCATGTTTTTTTCATTTTTATTTTTTTAATATATTTTTTGCAAGCCGTTAATCTGAGTATTGTGTAACGATCTTCGGTGTCCTGTGGCATCTGTTATCGCTGATTGTGGAGATCCACTCATTTCCGTCAAATATTAAGTCTTCACTGGGCTAAATGAAAACAAATCTTGATTTTGAGTCTCGACGGAAACAAGAACTAGCCATATCCGTTTGTTTTCTTCAGTGTAAGACTACTTGCCGAAAAAAGCGCAAAAAATATCTGCAAAGATCCCGAAATTTAGTTTACTAAATTAGAAGAAAAATCCCAGTCTATATATTCACCCTAATACAAAGGAATGACTAACCTTTTTGGCGATTCAAGAAACGGTCAATCAATGATCAGCATTCCAAGCAAAGCGCATCGCGGAAAGTCATGCTCTTCTCGGCAGCCATATTGACAATGGGAAACCCCTAGAAAT
>JADBJO010000657.1:256327-258827 GCA_016801955.1 Conus betulinus | reverse complement strand
TATAGGAAAGATTTGCTGTTTTTAAATGTGTTTTTTTTTTCTTCTTCTTCTTTCCTTTTCTTGATTCGTTCTATTTATTTATTTGTTTGTTTGAAGGGGGAGGAGGAGGGGGTGGGGGTGGGGGGGCATTGTATATTACGATACAGTAAAGCTGTGTATGGACAGGCATTTACGACAAGAGACAGACCAGTATTTTCTGAATTGCCGAGGATCAGTCTCACTACTTAGTGCACAGAAAGGCCGATCAATCAGTATCACTTAGTCCTTTGGGTACCCGTCCGTATCTCAAGTCAGCGCAGCGAGAGTAAACATTCAGGGGCTCTTTCAGATCAGACCAGCCACATTACCCGGCTATTTAGTATGTTGGGGAGAGGAGGTGGGGATGGGGGTGGGAAAGGAGCTGAGCTGACTGAACGTTTGGCATGGAAATCGTGCAGAATAGACCAACAGGATGACAGATAACCCTAAGGTATCTAAAGTGACTTTGAAGCAAGAAGTCTGAATCTTGATATATATATATATATATATATATATAATATATATATATATATATATATATATATATATATATAAAGCAAGAAGTCTGAATCTTGATATAGTAAGTAGCAAGAAATCTGAATCTTGATATATAGTAAGCAAGACGTCCTGAATCTTGATATAGAAGATTGAATCTTCATGTATATATAGTAAGCAAGAAGTCTAAATCTTGATATGATAGTAAGCAAGAAGTCTGAATCTTGATATAGAACATTGAATCTTAATATATAGTAAGCAAGAAGTTTGAATCTTGATATAGTAAGCAAGACGTCTGAATCTTGATGTTGTAAGCAAGAAGTCTGAATCTTGATGTTGTAAGCAAGAAGTCTGAATCTTGATATAGAAGATTGAATCTTGATATGTAGTAAGCAAGACGTCTGAATCTTGATGTAATAAGCAAGAAGTCTGAATCTTGATGTAGTAAGCAAGAAGTCTGAATCTTGATATAATAGTAAGCACAAAGTCTGAATCTTGATATAGAAGATTGAATCTTGATATATAGTAAGCAAGAAGTCTGAATCTTGACATAGTAAACAAGAAGTCTGAATCTTGATATAGTAAGGAAGAAGTCTGAATCTAGATATATAGTAAGCAAGAAGTCTGAATCTTGATGTAGTAAGCAAGAAGTCTGAATCTTCAAAAATAGTAAGCAAGAAGTCTGAGTCTTCAAAAATAGTAAGCAAGAAGTCTGAGTCTTGATATATAGTAAGCAAAGTCTGAATCGTGATATAGTAAGCAAGATTCTGAATCTTGATATAGTAAGCAAGAATTCTGAATCTTGATATATAGTAAGTAAGAAGTCTGAATCTTGATATCTAGTAAGTAAGAAGTCTGAATCTTGATATAGTAAGTAAGAAGTCTGAATCTTGATATAGTAAGTAAGAAGTCTGAATCTTGATGTAGTAAAAAAAAAAAAAAAGTCTTAATCTTGATGTAGTAAGCAAAAAGTCTGGATGTTGATGTAGTAAGCAGCTTCAAATGCCAGGGAGCAGTTTGTACAGAGGAAGGGTTCAAACCGGAAGTCCGCTCAGGAATGATCCCAGTTCCAGCAGTGCTGACAAAACCCAAGATCATCTGGGACAACGACAGTATTCCTCTCGGTTCCTGAGTGAGACTACAGCAGTGCTGAAAAAAAAAAAACCAAGATCATCCGAGACTAATGTGCGTTATCTTGATATTGAATTTTGTACATGCTCGTTTCAACTAGACCCTGGCAGCAGATCTGTAAAGAAGAATCCAGGCATTTAAAATAAGACTCCACCCGCCAAATCCTATACGTTTCTCTTTCAAAGACCATCTCACCATCGCAGATTGGTTCATCTAAAGACCTGCTTGACAACCGTCGAGAGAGAGAGATAGAGAGAGAGAAAACGATTGTCAGTACCAGTCAAGGCTGTCGTAGAGCATGTGATGAGCTGCCGTGTGGCACGTACAGTGAATCAATGAAACATGGTCAGACAACCGGCCAGAGGAAATGAAGACATTCATCCGCAGTTTCGCTTGGAGACCCAACACCAGGATACTGTACAGGGCCGTAGACATCGTGATGGACCGAGAACACTCTTTCCTGCAGTGAAGGAGTACATTTACTGCGCCAGACATCCTGTAACACGACGAAGGATGTTGAACCTTATTGTGAGTACATGTTCATACCAAGGTTCAGGTCAACGCTCGTTCGCCCCCCCCCCCCCCCCCCCCCCCCCCCCCTCCCCCCCCAGGGTTTATTCAACTCATCAGTCATCTGTGTATTCTGTCTGTCTGTCTGTCTCTCTCTCTGTCTCTCTCTCTCTCTCTCTCTCTCTCTCTCTCTCTCTCTCTCCTCTTCTCTCTCTCTCTCTCTCTCGACCAGTCTATTGATCACCCCAGCCCCCACCCCCCACCCTCCTCCCGTCCTCCCCCTTTCCCCTTCCTGCCCCACAGCACCGGACTGCTGTATCAGCGAAAGCGGCGGTTATAGGTGGGC
>JADBJO010000657.1:198827-248827 GCA_016801955.1 Conus betulinus | reverse complement strand
AGAGAGAGAGAGAGAGAGAGAGAGAGAAGAGAGAGAGAGAGAGAGAGGAGAGAAATGTTAAACGCCTTTAAAAGACAGGAAACGAGAGACAGAAATGACATCGAACAAAGTACAGATGAAGTAGATTAGAAGTGGAATAATAAATAACAACACCCCCCCCCCCCCCCCCCCCCCCGAGTGACTAGGGGGGGAGGGTTGGGGGAGAAAGAAGAGGCATGTGATACACCCCAGAGTGACAAAGAAAAGGGGAGAAAAAAAAGAAAAAGACGAATTGCATAATACAGCCCAAAACTACAGCGGGAAGAAGGAAGAAGTGATACGGTATTCCTCAGTTACAAAGGCAAGAGAGATGAGAAACAAGACAGCCCAGAAGTGCGAAGAAAACGGAGGAAATGACTTGATATACCCCCCCCCTCAAGTATAAAGGCAAAAGTAACATCATGTACATAGAACGACAGGGAAAAATGACGAACTGCACCCCAGAATACAGCGAAGAGAGAGAGAGGGAGAGAGAAGAGAGAGAGAGACCCACCCACCCACCCCACAAAGAAATAAAATAAAATTTTAAAAAAAGAAAAAAAAAAAGAGAGGATACAGCCCAGAGCTACGCGAGGAAAAGAGGAGTGACGTGATACACCACACCTCCGTGTTGAAAGAAACCTGAGATGGAACACGTCAAACTACGCTTGAAGTACAAAGAACGTAGAAAGAGAGGAGAAATTACGTAATAGCACTTCACAGGTACAAAAGACAGGCGGGAAGACGTGACAGAACCCATACACGAAGCGCGGAGGATTGACAGGATGAAGATGACATCATAATTCATCACCGTTGTACAAAAGCAGAGACGGGTGGAGGTTTAAAGGAAACAACACCACCACCTAACGAAAGGGCGGAGCCGACAGCAGACTCGTGAGCATGGAGGCGTCGAGGTTCAATTAGAAACGAGGGCACAGTCTGGAGCACTTTATCAGGCCAGCATCATCAGCGTCGGAATGGCTGGCAATGTCATGCGCCCTTCATTCCCCCCCCCCCCCCCCCCCCCCCCCCCCCCTTCCATCTCCTTCCCTCCCATCCCTTGATCACTGAGGGTGCCAGGCGCACGCGCCGGCCAGCCGCTGATTGCAGCGTCTTCTGAAGAAGAGAGAGAGTCGTGGGGTGAGAGAGAAGAGGGGGGGGGTGGGGGGGGGGGGGGGGGTGGGGGCAGGAGGAGGAGGAGGAGGAGGAGATCGTGTACGCTGCGTACCGTGCTCCCGAATCGGATAAGCTGCAATGCACGCCAGTTAGCACTCCATGGTATGTCGGTCCGCACCAAAGTCCGCGACAATGCATTTTTTTTTTTTTCAGTTCTCACCCCGGTACCTGGTGAGGCTCTCTTTTGTGTGTGTTATTGTCAAGATTCTTTAAAAGTGTATTTTAACAGCCTACTCACAAGATTCAAACCTCTTTAAAAGTTTTTCTACACAAGAAAAAAACCCTTCCTGTGTTTGCACACAGATCTATGATCCCGAATTCTTCTCTCTTTCCAATTTTTTCTTATCCAGAAGTACTGTATATGGCTTATGGTTGTATTTTTGTTTGTTTGTTTTGTTGTTGTTAGAGGATGGGAGGAGGTGGGGAGGGAAATAGTGAAAGGGAGTAAGACGGGTGGTGGATTTTCGTTTATTAACAATGGACATTCTGCTAATCCCCTTCATTTGTCTTCTTCATCTCCCTTTGCCATCCGATCTTATGTCTGTTCACCTCTCGACCGCCTCTCAGCCCTTCTTCGGCGCCAGTGTCTTTGTGTACGAATGGTATGGTGTGGTTGAAGACAGGTCGTGTTTTGTACGTCAATGCATGCATACACGCTCTCTCTCTCTCTCTCTCTCTCTCTCTCTCTCTCTCTCTCTCTCTCTCTCTCTCTGACCAGAATGCACTCAGGTACAGTTTATGCTGCTCTCTTTCCCAGCTTGCTGAGCTGTAAATACCAACAGTGCAGAGCCTTCAGACCCCCCCCCCCCCCCCCCACCACCACCACACACCACACACACACACACACACAAACATATACACACACACCTGGCCCACCACCCCGTGTTTTTCTCATCCTCCATGCCTCCTCCATTCTCTTAATCTCAACCTTCCCACACTTTAAGGCCACACACGAGTAAGCGTAGCACACATGACTAAACAGTGGGTGGTGGGGGGGTGGGGGTACGGAAAAGAAATCTGTGCTGCTGATTCTAAGCAGGTCTGTCCCGTGTGGACGGCAGTAGAATGAGACACGCTACACACGGTGAGGGGAACACACGCACACAGATGGAGTGCAGATTGGCGTGCTCCGAAGCGTCGGAAGTCGGTACTCATTTTCCACGACGTTTTCTTGTGGAGGTTGAGGTTACACGCGCGTCACGGGGACTGGGGGATCAAGCAGATCTGAAAGTGCTTGCCGGCTGCCTTTTTTTGCCTGGGATTGAAGTTCCAGCTTCGGAAGGTAGTAGGAGCATTGATCTCCGAGCTGGAGGCATGGGGTGACTGGGCCACATGAGCGGCCTGAAGGCCGTATTTTCTGTGCTCCCCCTTCCACAATCTCTCCCCTCCTCCTCCTCCGCCCCCCCCCCCCCCCCCCCCCCCCTGTACTTTGGTTTTTAATCAGCTTGGCCAAGATAGCAGGGGCGGAGGGAGGAGCGTTTTCTAGTGTACTGGTAATGGGGGGGGGGGGGGGGGGGGTACGGTGTACGAGCCGCGTGGACACACGAGCCGCGTAGAGAGTGGAGGGGGGGGGGGGGTGGGGGGGGGGGGTGGGGGGGGGGGGGGGGGGGGGGGGGGTAATCGTTCGTTTTTTGCCCTTTATCACAAGAGCAGCAGCAGCAGAAGATGGGTGGTCATGCAGATTGGCATGGCTGAAACTGACCAGCGGAACCATCAGCAACACACTGAAAGCTGGACAGTCAGTCCGAGGACAACGAACCCTGGTCGGTTCCACCCACCACAGCCAACCAGGGTTAGTTACCCAGCCTTCATCAAGACGCCGCGGTGATAAACGTGCTGGTCTGCAGTCAACGGCTTTGGGCGATGTTTATCGGCATAACACGGGCAGTACGCAGCACGTGTAATAAGACCGCTAAATGGAAGAGTCGATAGAGGAGTGCACGCCTGTGCAGGCCCGGTCACACCATCGGCTGTACCAGTATAGCCACCACGGAAGCATTGTTTTCAACTCTGTGACTTGACGAAGAGAGCGGCAGGTTACGAACTTGAAACAGAAAATCTATAGAAACGGAGAACAGCGATTACTGGTGCCGCAGTGCTCACGCGCGCGCGCGCGCGCGCGCTTTGACAAAGAGAGAGAGAGAGAGAGAGAGAGATTGTGTGTGTGTGTGTGTGTGTGTGTGTGTGTGTGTTACGCGGGCGCGCATGTGCATACATATTCACACACACACGAGAGCGACACAAAGAGAGATAGAGAGAGTAATGCATGCATGTATGAATTCTGTCAGTTTCAATACAAAGTGTCTGAGGTTCTTGATTAAACTTCTGTCTGCAAGACAGAACACCAGGGCGAAAGGTGGTGTACACTCGTCTGTCTTCAGTTGACAGCTGAGTTTTACGTGTAACCAGACTGATTGATTTATAAAGATAAAGCGCGAAGTACCTGTGAGTGCGCGGTTTAAGACCAACTTGTTTTAAGTGATTGAGAGAGAGAGAGAGAGAATGTATATCACGTATACGAGACACTCTCTCTCTCTCTCTCTCTCTCTCTCTCTGACGCTCTTTCTGACCCTAATCAATAATAGGAGCGTGTTAGGAGGGGCGTCCTGCCGTGCTATTTCGTCAATAACTGACGTAAATCTTAGAACCTTACCCCCGTTCCAAAAAGAACCCAGTGATGTCACACATTTCGAAACTACGCAAATGGCGGTATCAGCACTTCTGACGTGCGGCACAAGAAGAGAAGGGGAGGGTTCTGATGTGTTTGCTTTATCTGTCTGGCCCCCCCCCCCCCCCCCCACCTCACCTCTCATCTCTCTCTCTCTCTCTCTCTCTCTCTCTCTCTCTCCTCTCTCTCAGTGTGAAACAGATGTCTGTGTATGCGCTGGGAAACTGAATGGGGGAAAAAGAGAGAGGGGGAGGGGGGCTTTGAGTTTTGACAGCTGCCGGATAGTTAGTGGATGGGGATTTTCTTTTTTTTTCTTCTTCTTCTCCTCCTCCCCCCCCCCCCCCCCCCCCCCCTCCCTCCCCCTCCCCCTTTCAGTGTATTATGGTTCAGATTAAGATTCCATTGTAATGACTAGCAAAACCAAACTGATACTTTTGTAATGACTAGCAAAACCAAACTGATACCGGGGGGGGGGGGGGGGGGGGGGGGGGATTCGGGGCTTCTCCAAAGTGTAGCAAGCAACAGACTGCCAACCCGTGGCCTTCTTCAGTGCTTCTGCTGGGCGGAGACAGACTGGATTCAGCACACAACGAGCCAACTCACAGCAGTAAATCTGTGGACTGAATTCGCGCGGTCAGGAATATGACGTCCACGGCAGCTGGTGTCACCTTGGTCACGGTTGGGGGGTCGTCAGAGATGTGGATGGCTTTTATTCTATTATTGTTGTCTGATGACATTAGGGCATAGGAGTGGTATGGTGCACTTGGGTTGTCAAAGGTTTAAACACGCACACACACACACACACACACACACACACAACTCCGATGGTTGAAACACAGTTAGGGAGGATTTCTTCGTTGACCTCTAGTCATTTATCGTGTTGATGTGGGAGGTGGTAATTCTAAATGGAAAGTAGCTTAATCAGAAACTAGACTGCTTAACTTTCCGACCTTGTGTGTGAATGTTTGTCTGTCTGTATGTCTGTCTGTTTTTAATGTATCTCTTGTCCCAGCAGGTATCGACAGTCTGTATCACTATGCCGTGCGCTGTGATTCGCCGGTTTCTGTCGACGTTCTTGCGGTCGGTGGAGAAAGTGGTCGCGAAGTTCGCCTGCGAGATCTCGGCAAAGCTTTGTCCTCAGTCTAGTCATGCGCAACAGGATAGAGAGTTGCGAGCAGTCCGGTGACGCTGGATGCTCAGCCCTGCCTGAGAGATGTCCATCCGTCACTGTTCCTCGCACGGTGGTCTGCAGTCATGGTGATATGCCCACCCGTATTGATCGCTGTCGTCAATCTGTTGTTCCACCTGTGGCCCTCCCTGGAGACTTCAGCTCGGATGACGCATGGTAGACGGTCAGATTCCGGTTTCAGAGGGGTCAGGGTCATTTGTGACGTCTGTTGTCCTCCAACCCCCCTCTGGGTGCGCTTTCACATCGGGTTGGCGCCCAACGTTGACGTTGGCGTGTTCACTGCGGGTGCCAGTGAGAGGTGTGGGTGTCGTAGGAAGCAGGCCCCCTCTTCTTCTGGATAGTGGACTCCCCCCCACCCCCACCCTCACTTCACCCCCAATCCCCCATCCCACCAGTCTGCCCACGAACTTAGGTTGGTAGAGAGATTCAAAACCTGGATGTAACCTTCTGTCTGATTGGATGCCGGTTTTTAAAAAAAACAACAAAAAACCTCGATGGTAGAGCGCAGAGTTGGCAAGTCAAGCGTCGTGGAGTTTAAAAATCTCGCTGGTGGCTGGACACACTCAGGAAAGTGCCATCATTCATTGTCCGTCTTAATTAACGTGGTGGTGGTGTCGGGGTACATACAGTTCTGCCCCTTTCTTTTGGGATCGTTCTACCTGGCCGTACCACCCAAAGTAAGTACGGACGTTTAGCTTGGGAATGTAGGAGGAAACCTCTCTGTGCTCTTCCTGTCCTGTTATTATTTGATGTGTCTTTTTGTCAGTTGTTCAGAGAGCAGTCTCGTTGTTTGTGTCTTCGTTTGTTGTTTGTTTGTTTTCAGCCTTTTCCTCGCTGTGTGGTGTCCGCTGTGTCAAGGCCCGGTGTGGTTGGCTGGGCGGTAATAATGAAACTTGCACAGTCTGCAGGAAGCGGGTACTGGTTCTGTGGGTTACAGCACCAAGGTCGTTCCTCTCCCCCCCCCCCCCCCGCCCCCCCCCAACCCTTTCCCTCCACCCCTCCTCCCCCCCCTCCCCCCTCTCCACCCTGTCACCCTTTTCCACTGTCCTGCCCAGTATTCCCCCCACAAAACCCTTTGACATCAACCATAAAGGGTTTGCAGTCTGGTCGCCCCTCATGCATTTCAGATGTGAGGCTGGCTTGCTGGTGGCTGGCTGTCTGTCTGCTGTCTCTCTCTCTCTCTCTCTCTCTCTCTCTCTCTCTCGCTCTCTCTCTCTCTTCTCTCTCTATCTATCTATCTATCTATATCTATCTATCCTCTCTCTCCTCTCCTCTCTCCTCCCTCCTCTCTCTCTTCCTCTCTCTTCTCTCTCTCGCTGTCATTCTTTCTCACTGTCTGTATGTCTCAGTGTGTCTGTAAAACATCTCCTACCACAAAACCCTGGCCATGGTTTCCATCAACCATCAAGGGTTTCAGGTCTGTCTCCTCGCATCATGTGATAAGTACGGGAGTGGACGATTTCAGATGTGGGTTGGCTGGCTGTCTGTGTCTGTCTGTCTCTCTCTGTCTCTCTGTCTCTGTACTCTCTCTCTTCTCTCTCTCTATCCTCTCTCTCTCTCTCTCTCTCTCTCTCTCTCTCTCTCTTCCTCCACCCCTCTCCTCTCTCTCTCTCTCTCTCTCTCTCTCTCTCTTGCTGTCTTTCTTTCTCTCTGTCTGTATGTCTCAGTGGGTCTGTAAAACATTCTGTCACAAAAAACCCTGGCCATCAAGGGTATCAAGTCTGTCTTGGAGGGCGTTCCGCACAATCCCTGTGTGCAGTCTGTGTCTGTGTGCAGAGGCAGGAGGAACCATCCCTCTTCAACCGTGGGCTGAAAACTGTCCGTGAACTGTCGTTTGAACCTCTTCTCTGAACCACTCTCTCTCTCTCTCTCTCTCTCTCTCTCTCCTCTCTCCTCTCGCTCGCTCGCTCGCTTCGCTCGCTCGCTCGCTCGTTCCCTTGCTCGCTCGCTGTCTCTGCTCTCTCTGTTTCTGTCTCTGTCTCTTGCTCTCACTGTTACTTCTGTCTGTCTCTCTCTCTCTCTCTCTCTTTCTCTCTCTCCTCTCTCTCTCTCTCGTCTTCTCTCTGAGTCACTGTCTCGGTCTCTCTCTCTCTCTCTCTCTCTCCCTCTCTCTCTCTCTCTCTCTCCTCTCTCTCTCTGCTGTCTCTCTCTGTAAAACCTTCCAACCTCAAAACTCGGGCCGTGATCCACCCCACCCACCCACCACCAAGGACTTGCACTGTATCGAGGGGCGTTCCCGCGCACACCCAGTGTACAGGCCGTATGCAGAGGCCGAGGGGGGAGCCACCCCTCGTCAACCGTTGGTGACATTGACGTAGAACTGTTGTTTGAACCTCTTTTCTCATCCTTGCTCTGTCTCGGTCGGTCTATCTGTCTGTCTCTCAGTCTCTCTCTCTCTCTCCTCTCTCTCTCTCTCTCTCTCTCTCTCTCTCTCTCTCTCTCTCTCTCTCTCTCTCTCTCTCTGTGTATGTGTGACTTTGTATGTTTGTGTCAAATCTAACTGAAAAAGTAGTCCGTGGGAATGGAAGAAACTTCAATTTCAATACGTCAAACATAAGCTGATTGTATCATAATGGTACCTGTTCGGCATTCCCCCTGTCTGTGTGTGTGTGTGTGTGGGAGGGGGGGGGGGGGGGGGGGGGTGGGGGGGAGGATTATATGTGACTGAGTGTGTGTGCGTGTGTGTGCGCGCGCTCATGCGCTATGTGTGCTCCGGTGTGTGTACGTGAAATTTTATTCACTTCAGGTGTATTTTTTTTCTGTCTGTTACCTGTTATCATTCTTTAGCCTTGTGTCCTGGGAAACTACGCCTTGTTTTCTGGTTGTTTACTGTTCTTTTGTTGTTGTTGTTGTTTTCCAGAAACAAAAGCCGTTTGTTTGAATCTACGCATGCAGACTTTCAAAAACAGAACACCCCCACCACCAGGACTACCACACCTTGTCAGCATGCATGTTTGTATATAAGTGACAGGCAAAATCGATCCGTGCGTGCGCACGCGTGTGCGTGCTTGCTTGCGCAAAAAGGAGGAGGGAACACGATGTGGAAAGGGGGTGGGGTGACAGATCCGGAGTAGGAGGTTGGGAGGGGGGGGGGGGGGGGGGGGGGGGAGGGGGGAGGGGAGGGAGTGACTTTTGTCTATGACGCAAATTCTAGCCTTTCAGGTCGAGCTTGTTAGTATGGAGTGTGAGGGTGGTGGGTTTGAACGTATTGATTGGGAGGTTTTCTCACACGTACATTGCCTGTCTGGGTGGCCGTGTCTGCTGGGCTCATGAAGTAAGCGCGTGCATGCATGTGTTTGTGGTGTGTGTGTATTTGTGTGTGTGTGTGTGTGTGTGTGTGTGTGTTGTGTGTGCGTGCGTGTGTGTGTGTGTGTACGCGCGCGCGCGCGCGCGTGCGATTTTTATTCATTTTTTTTCTTCGTTGTCAGAAATGTGTATATGCTTCTCGCTTCCCCCTACCACCCCCTCTCCCTCCCTCCTTCCTTCCCTCTCTCTAGACAACCACCCCTCTCTCAATGCATCCTCTGTCAGTCTGTTTGTCTGTCTCATAGTCTCTCTGGCCCCCCCCCCCCCCCCCCCCCCCCCCCCCCCCCCATCTCCCTCCTTCCCTCCCCCCTCTCCCCCCCCCCCTCTCTCTCTCTCTCTCTCTCTCTCCCCCTCCCCCCCTTCTCTCTGTCTCTCTGACGGACGAGTGGTTGTGTGGGCGCATACGCGTGCATGTGTGCGCGGCCTTTTTTTTTTTTTTTTTTTTCTCTGCCCTTCCACGCCTAATGTCGATCTGCGTGCGGGTGTGGCTGGCTGCCTTTACTGGGCTCCCTGCTACCCACACCGAAGCCCTCCCTGTCTGACAGACCATCCCTTTTTCATGCAGCGTCTTAATTAATAGGCAGGAGGGGGAGACGAATGTGCGAGGCTTCTGTGGCCTCCTTGACGGCCCACGGTCGTTACAGGCTTGGGTTGGATTGGGTTCGATCCTTGTTGTGTCGTCTGTCTGCGCGTTCAGCTTTCTTCTGGTGAAATTAGTTTGTTTGTATGTATTTATGTGTGAATAAGTCTCTCTCTCTCTCTCTCTCTCTCTCTCTCTCTCTCTCTCTCTCTCACACACACACACACCCACACACACACACACACACACACACACACACACTCACTCACTCTCACTCACAAACACACTCGCACGCAAGCACACACACACACACACACACACACACACACACACACACACACACACAACACACACACATGAACCCCCACGCGCGCGCGCACACACACACACACACACACACACACACACATACGCACAAGCGCACGATTCGTTATCTACTGCATTGAGAATTCAACTCATTCGAAATATCCGGGAGTGAAACAACAGCTTGTTGTTCGTGCCTCTGTCTCAAGTCAGTCTGTCTCTCTCTCTCTCTCTCTCTCTCTCTCTCTCTCTCTCTCTCTCTCTCTCTCTCTCTCTCTGTGGTGTGTGGGGTGGGTGGGTGGGGGGTGGTGTGCGCGCGCGTGTGAATTATTAAAAGCGTACGTGAAGTTACATCCGTTTTGTAGTTCACTACATGCGTGCACGTGGTGTGTCCGTGAGCGTTCACCCACACCAACTCAGTGTTTGTGTACGCATGTGGGTGTGTTTACGATGCTGCTTTTTATGCTCGTATTTCTGGCGGATCTTTTTATTTTCACCCGTCTGAAAATAGTGTTCAGCAGCCTGAGGAGATGGGTCAAGGACACTTAAACGAGTGTGTGTATGCGTGTGTCTGCCTGCCTGTCTGTACGTGCGTGTATGTGTGTGTGTGCGCGCGCTGTGTGTGTGCGCGCGCGCTCGTGTGCGTGCGTGCGCGTGCGCTTGTTGTGTTTTTTTGTGTGGTATGTGTGTTGTGTGGTTTATTTCATGTTCAACGTCGAAATCCTTCCTTTCGCAAACGATGTGGCGGACGGGGGAGGTAACCGTCACACAAGAGCGGGGGAGGGAAGGTGGTGAGAACGTAGCCAACTGTGCACCGACACCGCGCGCGCGCCGGGACGGAGGGGGACAACACTTGAAGACGGTCAGCTGTAGTTTCTGAGTTTGTTAGGCGCCCCATTTCGATCAGACCCCCCCCCCCCCCCCCCCCCCCTCCCCCCCCCCGATGCAAGCCAGCTGCCCCTGCCGTATGAGGTAGAATTCAGGTGTCCAAAGTATGTACAGTATGCGAAGATGTGTGATGGGAGGAGGGGGATGAGAGCGGGCCGGCCTGCATGGCAGATGTTGCACCACCACCAGCCTGTGCGTTTTATCTTCGTGCTAGCTATTTTCGTTTTCCTCTCTCTTGCGTCACACAGCGCCCCGCACGACCTAAACGGGATGGATACTCCGCGCCACCGCCACCCTCTTCCTGTCCCCTCTCCCCGTTTCCACCTAAACCTCGCGCCCACCCCTCACCCTCAACCCCGACCCCCCACCCCCACCCCCATTTTTCCTTTTCCTTTTCCTCGCGCCTCGAATTGCAGCTGGCAGATAAATGCATCTGTCCCGCCCCATCGCCCCTGGAAAAACCAATTACTATGGTAGTTTTGGCGTCTCAGAAGATGAAAAGAAAACTTGATGTTTAAGTAAATATCCTGGTGATTTGACTAGCGTTAAAGGGGACAAAGCCCCCCCCCCCCAGCTTTGCTTACATCTTCAACTGGCCCTTGGGTTTTTAGGAGCACAATTCCTCTTCTCGAAAGAACGAAACGACTGCGACAAACCCGCAACAAAGGAAATGGGAATAAATGGGTAGGTTTTGTCTTCTGATCTAAAGAATCGATCTGGGTTACGTAAGGCTTGTTTGTCAGTTTTAATCGTTGTTGCTGTTTTCTTTATTTCTTTTTTTTTCCTTTTTTTTTTAACAAACCAGAAAGACAACATCAAACCTGAAAATATTCTTAGATTTTGGGGGGGGGGGGGGGGGGGGGGCATTATCAAAGTGATGTGCTGTGGTACGCATGATCATTTTTAGCTGAAGGCGCCATATAGCGTATTTAACGTAGATATCTCTGAGCTGTCTCCCTCCCCGGTTCACTCCCTCCCCCATCCCCACAAACTATTAGGGTTGCCGAGGGAGTGGACTCAACACTAACGTCGACATGTATGTCAGGTGGTTATGGCACTGGCATCTCCGTGGAGTGAGAGGGAGGGAGGGAGGGGCCTGTCCAGACTGAACTGGTACCACTCGAACGAGAACACGTCCGTCGGGGGGGGGGGGGGGGGGGGGGGGGGGGGGGGGGGGGCGGAACAGCCAGATTTGTCTTGGGTGCCCCGAAGTTAGAACTGTGTACTGTGTGAACACGAACGCGGTGAGCGAACCAGGCATCCAACATGAATCAGACGAGTTTATTACATGGAGATTTAATATAAACTCCCACTCAGAGGTGATGTAGGGAACAGGGGGTGGGGTGGGGTGGGGAGGGTTGTAACCATCCCAAGGGAGTAAAAAAGAGAGGTCTTGTCTCACTGTATACTGATGCTATCAGAACGACAATCCATGAAGATGAGCAGGGGAAACGGACGTCCGCGGGAGGAGAAATCTGCACGTAATTAGCGTGCATGTGAGAGAGAGAGAGAGAGAGAGAGAGAGAGAGAGCGTGCTTGTATGAGAGAGAGAGAGAGTGTGTGTGTGTGTGTGTGTGTGAGTGAGTGTGCGTTGCGCGCGTATGTGTGTGAGTGTGTGTGCGTGTGATGTGTGTCTGAGTGTGTGTTATCACATGAACTGGGTTCCTCTCCGCCACTGGGTCAGCCGGGCACGCTAGCCAGGCGATTGGCGTGACCTAAGAACGCGCCCCAGATTGGGTCAGCCTCAGTCCGAGCCACTTGGACTGACCCGACACTGGCCTGTACTCCGGGTCAACTGACCCGGCTGGGTCGTGCCCTGTGTCCGCGGTCCTACATCCTCGACTCTGCCTCGCCTTGTCTCGCATCGTGTGCGAAGACTGCGTGTGGTGACCGGAGACGGGAGGACAGCGCGACCTTTCGTCCCACTGGCCTAAACCGCGTGCTTTCTGCTGACCCGCGTACGTCAAGAAAACGTGGCATTGGGTCCTCTCGATCGTAATTACTCTCTTTTGCCGGCTGGTTAGTTTGTCGTTCATTGTCTTTAAGACGGACAGACAGGCAGACGTGCGTAAATGAGTGTGATAAAAGACAGACTGGTTCAATTTGGCGAAATCATGTGACGGCTCTAGGACAGATAAGAGGACGCGCGTTAGATGGGCGTGATACCAGCTGGACAGACGGACACACAGTTGGATGGTTGGGCGGATGTAACTGGACTGACTTGATTTTCGTCGACATCATGAAAGTGAACGACGAGTTTGATTGATGTCCCTTTGACCTGAATGAGCAGTGAACAGAAGTTTATGGGGTTGGTTGGTTTGTCTCTCTGGTCTCTCAGTCTCTCTCTCTCTCTCTCTCTCTCTCTCTCTCTTTTTTGTTATTATTATCTTTAGGTCCATCGTTAGGAAGCTAGCCAGGTTACTTTTGTCTTTAGCTCATCACTGAAATGCCATTTCTCTCTTGAATGTATGCCTGTACCATGGGAAATAAAAGAGAATAAAATAAGAAGAGAAGAAGAAACAGAAAAAAGAAAAGAGATCTTTTCGGGGAAACCAAGATGATATATTTCACCAATGTGTTCTGATGTCTGTCAACAAGATCACACAAAAAAAACCCTGAACCGATTATTACGAAAATTAGAAGGGGGGGGGGGGGGGGGGGGGGGGGGGGGGGGGGGGGTAGAGAAAGAGAGAGAGAGTTTATTCAATTTCGATGCGTTTCTGTCGTGCCCTTCAGGTTCTTTTTGGAAGCAGTGTCTTTCTTTTATCTTGGAGGTGTTCTTATTTTCCCCTGCGCTTTGAAGGCAATGCCTTCATGTAGGTGAAGGCGCAGATTTTGTTAATAATGTCTTCAGAACTCGGTGGGTGCTGCCAGATTCATTCTTCTTAACACCGGAGAGATTACAGTCGGTGTGTCGTGATGATGCAATACGTCTTCTCTGTTCACAAACAAGTTTCGCAATATGCATGGGTGTACAGGAAAGTGCTTAGGTGCACAGAACTTCTTCTTCCATTTCTTTTCTTTTTTAAATCTGTACAGATAAATCGCCCGTGGCAAGTCCACCTCCACACCCCACCCCCCACCCCTCCACACCCCACCTGCGAGTTCTCTCTATGTCTTTTGTTTTCGTGAAGGTCATCGGTGTTTTATCAAGTTCGTTGTCACTCTTTGTTTGCTTGTCTGCTTGTTTTCAATCGCTCAGTTAACCAGATAAAAGGAACTGAGACCGAGAGTCCACTCATGAGGAGCAGACCTCAACTAATGTAGACAGTGTCTGTCTCGTTATTATCTTCAAAAATTGTGTTCGTGGAATGTCGCATCCCGTCTCGCAGTGTGCCCCGGCGGACGATTTACGGTCATGTTAGGGTAGATGCATCGAAGTTGCATGGCACTGGGAGAACGCGGTTCTCCACCCCAAGGTCGAACGGATCCTTGTTCCCGGTCAGCGCCTCGGATCCGCGCCAGAATGGAATGGGGGTCGTCCTTGGGTGGGTCGCATTTTATCTTCTGGCCAAGTCTCGTTGAAAACGGTTTTCGATTGTTTTGTTTGTTATATTTTTTTTTTTTTTTTTTTTGATCCACACCAAACTTCAGTGGAATCGTCCTCGGGTCACGTTCCATCTTTCCACCCCAAGCCCAGTCTTAATCGCTTCTGTAGTTTATGCGTAGACCTGGTCTTGCTTTACCGACGAACGTACGAACAGACGCGGGTGAAAGCATAACTGCTGCAATGAAAATAGTTACAGCGGGACACGTAGGTCACTGAGGACCTTCATTGAGAAGATGTCCGATAGAATATCGGATGGGTGTGTGGATGAAAGTATGAAATAAGTGTTCAAGCAGAACTGTGTGTAGTTTCACGTACGTGGTTGTGCTCTCTTTTAACCCGTTGCAGCGTTGACTGTCTGCAACATCTGGCGGCTTCACTACACGTGTCCCGGAAGCCCGTGGGGAAGGAAGAAGCAGACTGCTGTTTATCTTGCGCACGCGCATGCACACACACACACGTGCGTGCGCGCGCGCGTGCGTGCGTGTATGTGTGTGTGTGTGTGTGGAGAGAGAGAGAGAGAGAGAGAGAGAAAAAAAAACTGTGACGGAAGTCGATGGAAAAAAAAAATTGTTTTTCTTCCGTTTTTCGTGCAGACTTTAGCAGTTTGCCTATCACCAGTAGTATCGTGTACTCCGTGTTGGAATTCGGAGACTGTGTTGGGAAGCGCTGTTAGCCATAAAGAACGTTTTAAGCCTGACACACTGAGATTGTTACTGGTCATAGCTTAAAATCATCTTTCTTGGGTCATAAGCAGGAAACAGTGTAGCACTCGGTAACAAAACACCGGACAAGGGTCGGACACAGAAAACCGGAACGTTGTGGTGATGTCTTTTCATGTCATTCCGAACTGAACGGCTGATATTTCTTTTGATCCCGGGCTGAACTCTCTGCCCATAAAACTGACGCTGCATCTCATGCATAATTTTATTTTCTTCAGGGCATTGTGCTGAAATGTGCCTTTTGCAAATCAGACTGATCCCAAAGCAAATGTGGCTTTGCGTGGTTAATTTTGTAGCGCGGCAGGACAGGACATTTTGTAGCGGCCGTTTTCAAGCTGCTTTGAATTATCACGATCGTTGACGCCCATTCGAACGGCTGTCGCTTTGAATTGCGACAGCCCTTCACTGGGGGATATTACCCTGTCCTACCCTCAGCGGTCTCTGTGTACATTATTCGGGCACAGGCTGCATGCTTTGTGGATTTTGCGTCATCCGTCACCACCGGCCTGTGAGTTGGCCTTGCCACTGCTTGCCTAGACTCGACATGGGAGTATTGGATTGTATGTAAGTGTGAGGAGCCTACTGCTACTGCTACCCCCCCCCCCCCCCCCCCCCCCCCCCCCTGCACCCCCCCCCCCAACTCAATACACCTGCTAGTCAATATTTCCCTTGCTTGTCGCTGCACGATATCCCCTCTGCTGGATACTCCCCCCATGTGTAATATTCCTCCCTGCTCGATATTCCCCCCTCCCATCCTCTCCCCCCCCCCCCCCCCCCCCCCCACCTCCCCGCTCGATATTCCTCCTGCTCGTTACTGCCCCACCCATAACAGAAAGAAGCCCATCTCTCTCTCTCTCTCTCTCTCTCTCTCTCTCTCTCTCTCTCTCTCTCTCTCTCTCTCTCGCATACACACACACACTCACTCACACACACTCACTCACACACACACACACACATGCACTCACACACACACACACACACACACACACACACACACACACACACACACACACACACAGAAGCAAGCCCTCTCTCTCTCTCTCTCTCTCTCTCTCTCTCTGTCACAAACACACACACACACACACACACACACACACACACACATACACACACACGCATGCACGGACGCGCATGAACACATACACACACGCATGCACACACACACATACGCGCTCGCGCACGCACGCACGCACACACACACACACACACACACACACACACACACACACACACACACACACACACACACACAGGCAAGCATCGGGAGTGTTAAGCAGAGGGGGAGGGGGGGGGGGGGGTAGCCTTTCTGAACAAGAGGAATTGAAACAGGGAAGCTATTGATAGGTGAGGGGTATCGAGCTGACTCCATGTATATTGTACTGAGGGTGCTCTCTTCCCGATCACAGAGAGACCTGCTGGCCTGGTGGCATCTGTGAAGGACCGGTTCAGGATCTTACGTCATCATGCCCTGTGGCTGATCCGACAAAGGCTGTGTCAAACACGAGATGGCGGACTATCCGCTGTGTAAATCGACCCGGGCGCCGCGTAGTCCTTGATCGACCACAGCCAGTTAGGCCGGCTCCGTTTTCTTGTCGGGTACTTGAGATCCTAGCAGGAGCAAGAAGCCGGTAAAAAAACAGGTCCCGAAATTTTTATTTCAGGATTGTAGGGACCAGTGTGGACTTGACCTTTTCGTATGTTATGATCGTGAAATCGGATTTTACCATTCCTTTATTTGGGAGAAAGGGTTAAGGTGTGTTAAGTGTGTGTGTGTGTGTGTGTGTGTTACTGAGAAACAGGTGCACCTCATGGTAACGTCACCAGGTAAGCTACTCTGTGGTTTATCGTCCACACCCACCACAGGTTGTAATCCAGATGGAGATACCAGGAAGGGAAGAAGGATGGGGGGGGCGGGCGGGGGGGGGGGGGGGGGGGTTAGAGGGGGCAGAAGGGGGGCTGTATTTGATACTCCACACTGACGAACAACAGGTGAAACTGTCAACAGAAAACGACAACGTCGGTGTCGGGTACCAGCTTCGGTGGGGGAGGGGGTCGATCTCGGAAACGGCCCAACAGCCAGCATCGAACTCGGTGCTGTGCAATATACCACTGAGCCAACGAAGGCAGCCTACCCTAATCCGTAGTGAACGTCAGTGTAGCAATAAAGACGGCGTTGTTATGTAGTAGGGGGGGGGGGGGGGGGGGGGGGGGGGGGGGGGGGGCGGGGGGGCACAGAGGTAGGTGAAAAACGGGGCCGGGTACGAAAGAGGGAGGGGTGGAGGTCAAGGGGGAGGGGAGGGGGGTGAGACAAGCTTTGGTGTTGGCGGGCTGAGTGAGTTGGAGCCAGACAGTGTGTGACCTGAATGCCTTGCGCAGTGACCCACATGTCGGCTAGGCAGGCAGGAGAGGCTGACCTGTTTTTTTTTGTTGTTTTTTTTTTTTTTTTTCGCGGGTAGGCCTGGCAGGTTGCCCGCGGAATGTCGGCGGCCTCTCAACAACCCGGTTCTTTATTGATCGATGCACGCCCGGAGTGCACACCTCACTCAGCCATTCCAATGTAGGCCAGTGGGACAGCTTGCTCAGTGTGTGTGTGTGAGAGAGAGAGAGAGAGAGAGAGAGTGGTGTGTGTGTGTGTGTGAGAGAGATACAGTGGTGAGAGAGAGAGAGTTGTGTGTGTGTGTGCGCGCGCGCGCGCGCGCGCCAGTCTGTGCGCGTGCGCCAGTCTGTACTTCGCCAAATGTCAGCTTGTCTACTTTTGTCTTTGTTCTGTTCTATTACCCCAGCGCCCTATTTCAGTTATCCTGGCAACACCTGCTTGTCCTCCATTGGCCCTCTTTTACTTTGAACGTATCAAATGATCCGAAGGCATGCGTTACTTGACATCCGTGATATTGTCATGGTTGCGGCGGTTGAGGGAGGGGGGTGGGGGGTGCACAATATTGATGCTGATCAGCGATTGGCATCTATCTTGCTATACAGCCAGGACTGTTGAGTTTTTTTGCGGGCACAGTGTTATTGACCCTGTGATACCAGGCCACAGTCAGAACTGGAAAGAATGACGGAGTGATATTTAACCTAACCAGAGAGAGAGAGAGAGGTATTTCTGTCTGTCTTCAAAGACATTGCTCTCTCTCTCTCTCTCTCTCTCTCTCTCTCTCTCTCTCTCTCTCTCTCTCTCTCTCTTTTGCTTGTTCGCGCAAGTGTACAAGTGCTTGGGGAGGGGGTGTTGTTAAAGTGGAAGTGTGTTACGTTTCTTTGATGTTATTTCCATTTTCTGTATTTTCAAAATTTTTTGTGTGTTCAATCTCTTGTTTGCTTTTTTCTTTTTTTTTTTCATTTGTTCATTTTTTCATTTGCAGGGGGTTTTTTTTTTTTTTGTTTTTTTTTTTTGTTCCCCACTAGGGCAAGAGCTGGATGTAAAAAAAAGCAGCAACTTGCTTATCTATTACCCTCGATAATTAGAATTTGTCTTGTCTTCTCTCTCTCTCTCTCTCTCTCTCTCTCTCTCTGTGTCTCTCTCTCTCTCCAGCTCGCTCACTTGCTCATTGACTCGCTTGTTAGTTGTTTTATATGGACTTGATTGTTCGTATACAGAAACCATACGAGCTTGCTGGTTACTATACGCCCCTTTCCATGGGAAAGACCCATTAGTGCGGGTGGGGGGGGCAGTTCTTGGTTATACAGTTTATCGTCATCATCTTTTCTGATTTCTTGCACTGTCTCTACCCCCCCACCCCACCCCCCCCCCCCCCCCCCACCCCTTCTGTCTTTCCCTCCCTCCCCGCCTACACCCTTTCACAGTGGAAGGGCCTGATGTGAAAATTGAAAAGAAAAATATTCTTGTTGATCTGTTATCCTTGAATACAACATAGAATGTTATCATTTTGTCATCA
Organism: Conus betulinus; assembly: GCA_016801955.1. Lineage (NCBI taxonomy): Eukaryota > Metazoa > Mollusca > Gastropoda > Neogastropoda > Conidae > Conus > Conus betulinus. Next base: position 230,537 of record JADBJO010000657.1, on the reverse strand, counting down.
TGGCCCCATTTTTCCTTCACCCTCTTTCTGTCTCTGTCTCTCTATCTCTGTCTCTCACCCTCTCTCTCTCTGAGGGAAAGGGCCAGGTATAAGAAGAAAAAAAAAACATGTTCTTGCTGGTTTGATATTCTGGGACAGAAAGAGATTACTCATGATCACAATCTCTTTTGCGCACACTTTCGCTCACTTTCTCCCTGTCTGGCTTGTTAGTTCTAGTCCCTGTCCCAGGCAAGACCCAGACTGGGCAAAAAGCCACGTGTCCTTGCTCATCTGTTGCAAGTGGGCATGAAGATTCAGACGAATATTAAAAAGAAACAATATTACACGTTTGTTGCATCTTTATGATGACCGATCAGCCAGTGTGAACAGTTTGTTTTGTAACTGTGAAATGTGTGTTTGATAAGGACTGATAAGACAATGCTTTGTCAGTATATTACCAATCACTTTGTCAATCATTCTCTCTTTTTGTCCCTGTGTCTGTCTGACTCTCTCTCTCTCTCTCTCTCTCTCTCTCTCTCTCTCTCTCTGTCAGTTTGTGTCTCCTGTCGTAAGTGTGAGTTTATATGTGTAGATTAAAAAAAGAACAAAAAAAAAAAGTTAACTCCAAGAGTACTTGAAGACTGGTGTTACAGAGAGGTGGAGGGGGTGAGGGAAAGGGGGAGGAGGGTGGACGGAGCTGTCATAAATCAGTCTGTCACAAAGAAGAAGACGGAGAGCATGCTCACATGAGATCAATCCATCAAGGTAACGGTATTGGAGAAGAGATCAGTGTAATGTGCGTCATCGTTCTGTCTGTGTGCGTTTTTTGTTTTTTTTTTTTTTTTTGTTTGTTTGTCGTTGTTTTTTTTTTTTTTTGGGGGGGTGTTTTTGTTTTGTTCTCTGCTGCTGTGTGGCCTTGGGGACATTTTTTTCTTCAGATTTTGTGTCTACCTCTTTTTGTTTCTTTCTTTGTCTTTCAGTCTCTGTCTGTCTGTCTGTCTGTCTGTCCATCTCTCTCCCTTTCTCTCTCTCTCTCTCTCTCTGCCCCTTCTCTCTCTCTCTCTCTGTCTCTGCCCCTTGATGCCCTCGTCAGCCACTATCAATTTCTTACTTTCACTTTTTTGTCTGTTGCTATCACTCTTCCTCCTCATGTTCACCGCACAACCACCACCACCACCACCCCCCACCTTCGTCTCCCCCTCCTCCCCTCCTCCTTCATTCATGTCTCCTCCCAACCTGTTCTGTGAATGGGCTGTCAGTGTGATGAGAACATCAGTATGGTATGATAAAGGTACAGAGGAGGTGTGTTTTTTGAGAAATGGAAGAGGAAGAAGAAAATTAATTATCGTCTCGGTGTTAAGTGTTGATTCCGACAACTTGGACTCTCAAGTCAGCTTGGACACAGCATGGAGTAGGTGGGAGTGAGAACTAGAGTCGCTGCCAGAGCTGCCGCCTTGGCATAAGGCTGTGTCAGGCCAATTAACATCGGCTAGAACACCAAGGCTACATCAACATGTTGTTATGCTCGGCATAGTTATGCAGGGATAGTCCTCAGGTGTCACAAGTTCCTAGCATAACATTGCCAGTCTCGAAAATGCCCCGAAGTCGGAGTGTGGCTGCCCACGTGGCAGGGTAATCAAAAACGGTCACACACGTAATGTTCTCATCCTCAGATGATGCATTTGTACCATAGTGTTCAAGTGCTTTGCCTGTTCGGATGATCCCTGGAGTCTTTTAGCCAGGGGTACGACGACGACGACAGCAACAACAACAACAACAACAACAACAACTGGCAGAGCTGGAGGTCATTGACCTCACAACTTGAGGTTCAGCAGTGCCTCTTTTGCTGCTGGATGTGGAGATAGAGAGAGCTTGAGTCCCCCCGCTCCCCCCCCCACCCACCCTCTTCCGCCTTTTCCCCTGTTTATTTTGTTGTTTAAGCAATGATCCGCTTCTCTTTTTTGTTTTGTTCTGGTCTGGGTTTTTTTTTTATTGTATTTTCTTTTAATGTGTTCTTCTTTCTGTTCTTCACACCTTTTTTTTCCCTTCATTTTATTTTATTTTATTTATTTATTTTTTTTTTTTGTTCCTTCAGAGTGGCGTTCACCTATTTCACTTCGGGTTTTTTATTTAAGCTCTTTTGCGCATGTGGACTGCATCAATTACCAGGAAAGACTGTTTTTATCCTTGCAGTCAAAGAGCGTTGATTCCTTTTCTTTTCACCCCTTCCTTTTCTTTCACATCATTTCTGTCTCTTTTTGTCCAAAAGTGGGGAGAAAAAAAAAGAAGGGGGTGGGGGGGTGGAAGCTTTGAAATAGTCAGGAGAAAGACGGAGAAAGGGGATCAATTTTGAATTATGTCTCCTTTGCCAGTGACATCGACTGGAGAGATTTTATGAGTCTGTCATCGATTCTGGTTGGTGTTGGATTTGCTGGTGCAGAGTGGAAAGATGAGAGTTAGGTGGACATCATTATTTGTCAAGCTTACTTCAAGAGAAATGTGTGCACTTCATCTCTTTCTCTCTCTCTCTCTGTCTCTGTCTCTCTCTCTCTGTCACCAGTTTGTCTTGTCAAACTACATGTGAGTGTTTGTCTTGTCAAACTACATGTGAGTGTTAAATGTGGCCTTGTGCTTGCAATGTGTGTGTGAGTGAGTGTGTGTGTGTGTGTGTGTGTGTGTGTCTCTCTCTCTCTCTCTCTCTCTCTTTCACCAGTGTGTGTGTTAAATGTGACGTTGTGCTTGCAATGTGTGTGAGTGTGTGCATGAACTAACACCTTCATACGTATTTGTCCTTGGTCACTATAGATAGGTGGATGAGTCTTAAGACTTACGTCGCAATATGACATTGACTGTGAATGAACATTCTAAGACTGCATGTTTTTCGCTACAAACACAACACAAAACCAGACAAAAACCGACCATTTAATTTAAGACCTAATTTTGCGCGTGTAATAATAAAGAGCAAAATTGTGCACCTCGAACAGTGAATGAAAACACTTTTTTTTGTTTTGTTTTTCAATCAGAGTTAAAATCATTGAACGTAATTTGAAGCCAGATTTCACAGCTGGCTTCACAGTACCGGTGGCAGTGACCTGGCTGCCTTCTGTTAATATGGGAATGTAGAAGCTAAGTATGTGTTTGTGCTGTAACTGTCTGCGGGAGGATTACTTTTCTGTGTGCAGACATGGCATGGAAAAAGGAAAAACAACTGATTAAAACCCTTGTTAGCTATTACTATATTAGAGAGGGAAATTGATTGAAACTTGAATTTTTTTTCTTGCTCATTGTAAAGTCATTGCTGTTGTAAAGAGATCAGATTTCAAGTGTAGAATCTCATCACATAATGCGCTTTTAGATGGCCAAATGAACAAGAATACCCAAACTAATTTAGCGAATGAGAATAAACTGTGCCATCTTTTGTTTGCTGATACATTTGTAGTGTGTGTGTGTGTGTGTGTGTGTGTGTGTGTGTGTGTGTGTGTGTGTGTGTGTGTTAGACAATGACAAAAATGAATGAAAACAGGATTTAAAAAAAAGGAAAAAAAAAAAAAAAAAAAATGATAATCTAGCACTGCTAAATAAAACAAAATGTTTATGTTTAATTTATTCTCCAAAATCACTTTATCTAGTAGAAGAAATCACACCCACCTAAAAACTTTTTTAATGCATCAGAAATATCTTGCCCTGCTTTATACATAGAAAACAGATCTGTCTGGTGTCTCTGTCAGGAAATCATGGCTTTGATGGTGACATTCTAACTTCAGCTCAAGGAACTTGTACATCAACAACTTATGCATTGAAAAATGTTACTTTCCAACACAGTTCAAAGCTGCAAAAGTCGTTACCCATCTGCAAATCGGGTGACATTTCCAAATCAGTCAACTACAGACCAATATCTGGCTTGCCTGTATTATCCAGACACATAGAAAATGACATGAATAAACATGTACGATCATCTTGATCGTATAATCTCCTGATTTCAGGAAAAATAATTCATGTCATACTGCTGAAGCATTTTAGTAGATCACTGGCATATATAAAATGAATGAGAACACATTTTGTTGAGCATTGTTTGTTGACTTTGCAACGGCTTTTGATGTCATAGACCACAAGTTATGCAAAAAAATTATTGTTGTATGGTATAACAGCAGGAATGTGCTTCGACTGATTTCATTATTTGTAGACAGTCTTCGAAAATTCGTCCTGCCTTCATTCTTTAAGATCAAATATATTACCTGTCAGGTGTGGCATACCTAAGGCTCAATTTTAGGTTGCCTCCTATTTTCTGTCTGTTTTATGTACATGATTCCTGTCTTCATACTGAAGAATCCTGTAAACTTTTCTGTAATGGTACCATGATTCAGAGTAGCAAATCTAACCTTATTTCTTTGTCACGCGTATGCATCATAACAAAAATCTGTTGAGATCTTAAGTGAATGGTGCAGTGTGAAATCATATGTCATAAACCTCAGTTCGACTAAAATTGTGCTCATAACAATCCTTCAAAGATGGCAAAATATACAACACTTACACAGCTCCCTTCTGTTTTTATCGAAAGTTTAAAAATTGAAGAAGTCGATAATCATTGTATTCTAGACACGATAATTGACAACAATCATTCATAGACGGCTTACATCAAAACGTAATGCAGAACAGTATTCAAAGAAATATATAGATTATGGGGGGTTAAACACTGTTTTTGTTTTTCATGCCAGCACACTCGCTTGAGTCAATTAGTGTTCAACTCTGTTTCACTCAGCCAATGCAGATTCAGTGATACTTTAATCAGTATTTATAAAGCAGTTCCCCTGAAATCCTCGAGCTGTGAAGAGTTGGATTGTATTGAAGGTGGGGCTCTTCCATTAAGGGGTATGTGTGCTATCAATAAAGGAATGTCCCTGCAAAAAAATTGTCTCAGGATTAGCCCTGTAAATGATTCAGTCAAAAATGTTGCAAGAATTCTGAAAAATCTACAAAAACCCAAGGTTCCAGTACCTAGAAATATAGAATTGACCAGTTTAAAACAAGTCTTTGTTATTCTGGTCCTCTTCTCTGGAATTCCTCTCACCTGAGCTTAAATGCCAAGGAAACTCAGGATCTTACAGAAGAAAAGTGTTTACACAATTTGCACATTCTTGCTAGTTAACTAGATATACACAGTATAATTCTTATTACCAACACCTGACCACATGTATGTTATTACTGTATCATCAGGAGCATAAAAGTTTTCTACTTTACCAAAGCGATTATTGTTGTTTACAAGGTTTGCTTTCCTGTCTCTGTCCCTCTCCCTCCCTCTCCCTGTCTCTCTCTCTGGTCTTAACAACAACCTTATGATATTCCTCATTGCCTCGAAAAACCAGTCTTGCTTTCCCAACAAGAAGAGTGGTTGAATTAGACTTCCTCATGAATCGCTGTTCGTTCATCCTCAGGCGACGCTGATGATACTGTGGTAACTGATGCTGCTTGTGGCCTTGTTCTGCACAGGGCGTATTACATACTTCATGTTGTTTGTGTGTGTGTCTGTCTGTTTGTTTGTCTTTCTGTTTTAGTGTGTATGTTTTTTTTTTTTCATGCTGATGTGGGTTGTCACTGTTTTCTGTCGAACCAAATATAGTGTAGTATCTGTAACCTTGTGAATAAAGATGATCATTCAATCGGTCAGTTATCTAATGGTGAATAGGGATTTAATCAAACGTTCTTGAGCAAAACCAAATCACACACACATGGACGCACGGGCACACGCACACATGCATGTGCATACACACACACACACACACATTGATATAATGGTAGTTTCATTTAAGTTGCTGATATGCAGCTTTACACACACATACATGTACACACATGCATGCTTGTGCGCGCACACACTCCCACGCATGCAGGTACGCATGTACACACACACACACACACACACACACTCACACACACACACTCTCTCTCTCTCAAACAAACACACACTCTCTCAAAAACACACACACTCTCTCTCTCTGTCTCTCGCACACACACACACACACTCTCTCTCTCTCTAAGTCAATCTCTCTCAAACACACACAAACACACACACTCTCTCTCTCTCTCTCTCTCTCTCTCTCTCTCTCTCTCACACACACACACACACACACACACACAGAGGCATATCTTTATGGTGTCAATAAAGTCAGTGATACGCAGCGCAGCTTAAGGTAATCAGCAACTGTCGTCACCTTTTGGTGGATTGAAACCTTCGCCAAGTTCGCCTGTTGTAACCTTGCCCTGAAGGGTCGTTAAAAGGCAATAATCGCAGCGAGCAAGTGCGCGTATCCTGACGTGATCGCAAGAACAATCGTGGTTGAATCTTCAGGTTTGTGACGAATTTTGCAGCGTGCCCGTCAAATGTCGCTCCGAGTTAGTGTCGGAGAAAGGAAGTTTACTTCACTGATCGCTGGTCCTATGAGTAACTGACAGTTAAGTAGTGTGCGTTTGTGTGTGGAGTCATCCTGTTTACTGTGTGATTGAATTGAAACTTGTTAGTTCTCCGATCAGAGACTGCGATCAACAGTCCATTACATGGCTGAACGTCGGTATTCGGTACGCGAAATGCCACCCATGACAGGGGGGGGGGGGGGGGGGGGGGGGGGGGGGGGGGGGGGGGCAAATACACAACAGGTTTAAAGTGTGAAAATTAAAGTGATGGCTTAAATCGCTCCAAAATGAAACTGCAGGTGTTCATTGATTTTGGGGGTAGGGAGAGGGGTCGGTCCGACGAGAGAAATCAAGTCCAAACAAAAACCACTGCAAGAACAAAGAAAACACGTGCTCCTTTCGTACGTATGAATGTGCTTCCGGCATATCCGTGTGCGTACAAAAAAAAAACACGAAACAACCCGAAATCGTTCGATTTTTTTTGGTCCAACATGGTTGAATTCTTCGATCCATGTTATCTTGGAAGCCGGGAAATGAAGTGTTTGAAAAATTCATTCAAATCCACTGTTGAAGGCCAACCAGTTTTCACTTCCGCGGAACTTCGTGACGACACTCGACGGAGGAAGGCTGGTTTGTCATTTCACGCTAGGCGTACTCAGGGGAACAAGCTCCGTCAGAAGTTGCTCTCGTGAAAAGCCCAGACGATCTCTTCGAATTGGTTGAAGAACTTGAAGTAAGGGTTTTTTTTTTTTTTCTTTTTCTTTCAACAATTTCGCCGCCATCGTTTACATTTTCTAAATTAGATTTAGAAACTTTTTTTTTTTTTTTTTTTTGCTTAGTTTGTGGAAATCTCAAATGAGACCGGCTAGTCTCCTCGAGTTCGGGAGAGTGGGGATCAGCCAAATGGACACAAAGACTGAAAGAGAGAGGAAGGGGGGGGGGGGGGGGGGGGGGGGGGGTGAAGGGTCGCGATTGGGGAGGGGAGGGGGGTTAAAGTTAAAACTAAAACGTTATGCAGAGGAGAGCTACCTGTTTGTTCTCGCATACATGCGGGATCAGGAATAGGGAAAGAGATTGTGACTTTGTTCTCGTAATAGTTATTAGGGATTTTAATACAAACTTGACCCAAAAGAAAAAAAATCGGGAAAAAAAAGGTTTAATTTTAAAACCTGAGGATTCCTGTGCTTTTAACACCTACAGTGAAAGGAATGTAATCGAGAGCACTGACACAGGGAAACAGTTTCAGGTGTCGAATAGGTTTCAGATTGCGCAAAAAGCATAGGAAAACAATTGAACAATTCAGAAATATTGCCCTATAAACAGAGACTCCATCGATATTGATTACAGTAGCCGGTAGTAGGATAATCTTCATGTGCCACAATGAGATGTTTATACTTAATGACTTATAGACTCCCACAGCCTGATACATTTGATCTCAGCCTTTAGAGGGCTTGCCTGATGCATATTATGCCTTTTTTTTCATTTTGCCATGTCTTTGCAGTGTTTACATCTCAGTTAACCTAAAACTAAAAAGAGCTGATTTCCCATTCCATCCAACTTTCCTGCCTCAGTTTTCAATGCGATTGACTTGTCTGAGACAGACATGGTTTAAAAAAAAGTGTTTTATTTTTCTTCTGTGACAATAATCATGTGTTTGTGTCAGTAGCGCTACAGATTCAACTGTATAAGAGTTGTTAAGAAAAGCTGATACCAGAATGGATGTTGAATTTTGATTGTAATAGCTGAGAATGAGAGGCACAAAAGATAATGGTTTTGCATCAGTAATAGTATATCAAGACATCGAAGTTGAGGTAGAAAAAGAACATGACATTATATGGACATATAATGAATGCATCAAAGAAATCAAGCTTGTGATGTGGATGGAGGAAGTGTTGCGATTGATGGCTCTTTGTCTTTTTTTACATAAATAGAAATAAATTAATTGTTCAGCATTAATTGTTCAGCATTATAAATAGAAATCTTCATACACAAATAGAAATAAATCTGAACTCTTGCCCAAAACAAACAAACAAACAACAAAATAGATTAAATCCTTATCCATGTCATACAACTTGTGTCACCTTGTATACCTCATGACCTTCCTTGATGAAATTTACATGATATATTTTAAACTGGATGTGGTGGGTGAATCAGGCAAGAACAGTAGCTATATTTTTTGGTCATTAAAGGTTGGAGCTGTATGTTACACAAGCATGCCGAGTACTGTTTCCCAGTCTTTTGGACTGCATCAGAGTATATCTAGCATTATTATGACTGGCACTTTAGGGCAGATATAGGGGGCGAGAGCAGGGGAGGGGGGGGGGGGGGGGGGGGGGGGTTATTTCCTGGAAGAGAAAGTGGGAGCTGCAAATAAACTGAAAGTTATCAAAACTGGGTGGGAGACTGCTTCTAGCCCTCAGGTAAGTGGTAGAATGAAGACAGACCTTGGCCAGTGTGCCTCCACTGACAGGTATGATAAGCAGCCTCATGGACCACCCACCATGATTGTTGTCTGATACCAAGTTCTGCCCACTGAGGTTCACCTGCATGCATGTTTGCTTAAGTGCACACGCATGACAAGAAAGCATGCGCAGCTACACACATCAGCAAGGTGCACATCCTGTGTGGTTGCGCCAAGTATTTTTTTTTTCCCGTGTCTTATTCTCAGAGTGTAATGCATTTCATACCTCTGAATGAAGAGAGTGGTGAGAGGGGGGTGGGGTGGTGGCGGTGGTGGCGGCGGCGACAATGTGTCTGTTTCCACCCTCACCCCCACCACCATCTCAATCCCTCCCCCCCCCCCCAACCCACCTACAGCCTTTTTTTCATGTGCCTGTTATGGCTGACAAGGGAAGGACAGTGCAGAGCATGGAGTCATCAAGGGAGACCTTGAGATAGTTCAGTCAGGGAAAAGGACAAGGAGGGGGTTAGAGGGTGGGGGGGAGAAGGACATGACTCAAGGTAATGGTTCTGTAATCCAACCACAGAGGAACATTTGATATTTCCACAGTAATGGCCGTTGGGGTGGGTTTGTCTGGGGGGGACAGCTTGACATGCGGGCTGACCACACAGAAGGAATGTACATTATTTAAGCCAGTTTGTGTGGGCCCTGAAATAGCGCTGTTTGAAGAAATAAATGGTCGATGGGAGGAAAACTTTTATATTTGTTTCGAAGGCCTTGTGGGGGGGAAAGCATTGTCACATAATGTGAGCATGCGGGTCTGTGGGTAGAGGCCTGCATGGGTGCGTGTGTGCATGTACACCATTATCCCTGTACACACGAGCCTGTGCACACGCGCGCGCGCGCGCACACACACACACACACACACACACACACACACTTGCTTTTATAATACACACATACACGTGAGCACATCCACATTCATGTGCGCACGTGTACATTATACATGTGTGCAGGTGCACATACACACACGCATACATACACTAGGTCATACACATTCGAGCACACATATGCACTAAAGCATGTACACAAAGGCGTGCACATGCATGAACACACACACACACACACACACACACACACACACACACACACACACACACACACACACACACACACACAGCCAGCATGCATGCAATCACACACACACATACACATACTGACACAAAGTGCACACTCACATGGCCCATGAGATCACACATGTGTTTTCACATATATGCACACACACTCTCATACACAGTTATACACATGCTCATACACACACATGCGCACACACACATACAAACGCATGCATGCATACATGCACGCATACACACACACACACACACACACACACACAGACAGGGCACATATTACGTAGAATCAGCTGTTGTGAAAAGAGCATCAGCATTGTTCATTTTAGTTTTTACTCTCCCTCATACCCCTCTGCCCTAGTGGGATGTGAGCACTCCCCCCCCCCCCCCATACCCCCCCTCCCCCTTTCAAAGTGAAGGTCTGTTGTGTTTTCTCTGACTGCAAGATGATATAAGTGCCCCAAACAAGCCCTGATCATTCAAACCTTGCTGATGGCTTCCCCGTTGTGCAGCGTGGCCTGGCTGAAACAGCTCTCTCCATCTCCTTCGTACCTGCTATTCAGTCATTAGGTTTCCTTGCTTGTGTGTGTGTGTGTGTGTGTGTGTGTGTGTGTGTGTGCGCGCGCTTTTTTTTTTTTTTTTTTTTTTTTTTTTTGTCTGTGTCAGGGTGTGTTCTTGATGGGTTTGTTTTTTTTTCTTTCAGGTCAAGGATGGCTGACTGGAAACCAATTTATTCGCGTGTTGTGTAACTTCTTGAATGCTGTGATTTTGATCAGTTGGGTAATAACCAGGGAATGGGAGGATTTTGGGGGGGGGGGGGTGGGGGTGGGGGGATGAGATGAGGATCTCTTCGGGGGAGGGGAAGGGGTTCTGAAGCAGGTGGGTGAGGGGAAGAGGGTTGGGGGGGGGAGATGTCATGAGTTGGTAGCGCAAGATTGAGAGGCAAATCGGATACCGTAGAATTAATGCTTAACATGTTATTTTGGTTGGAATGATGGATGGAATATGTTTGTTCTTTGCAGTCGTTCCACTTTGAACAGCTAGCACAGCATTTGTGTTAGGAGAATAGATGATTGCAGTGTTTGATAAGATATGACTTGATGAAAAAAGATGAGCGTAGTGGGGTTTTTTTGCTTTGTTTTTGATAGTTTATGGTCATATTCACTGCGACCATCATCGTCATGGTGTCCATGACAACAGATGATCAGGGAGATCATAGGGATTACTCACACATGCATTACCAGCACACAGATCTCTCTCTGTACAAGGTCTTGCTCCGATATCTGCCTTTGGTGGTTCAGAACAGGATAGAGGGAGCCTGGTTTGGTTCTTCACTTCATAGTGTTCCTTCCGGGACTTTGTCAGTCTGCCTGTAGGATGCCCACCACCACCTGCGCTCTGACTGAAGGCTGTTCTCTATGATCTGGCCTGTTGTGTGTTGCTCTGTTCTGAAAGTTGGTGTTTCTGTTGTGCAGGTGCTGCAGCCAGGAAAGAGCAGGAATGTCAGGGTCAGGTGGAGTGCAGAGCCTCAGCCCCTGTCAGCTGGAACTGAACGTGGAGGACAAGGACCTGAAGATGGAGCTGGACATGAGGTCCCTCACTCCCTCTCCTTCCAGCCTGGAGCTGTGTGCTCCCCGCTCTCCTCCGCACTTGGTGCCAGAAGTGCCCCTTGACCTGTACAGGTCAGAGAGATGCGACAGCAATGGAGGAGATGTGGAGGAGAGAGGCATGCCTGACACTCTCATATCCCCCCAGTCTTGCTCACCACTACCATTCCCCAAGATCCCTACATCCCCTCCGCTGACCCCGCCCAACACTTTGCTGCCACCAGGAGACGGGTATGACAGTAGTCGTGACCATGACGAGGTGCTGTCTTTGTCATCGTCGTCACCCCTGTCCTCCATCCCTTCCCCAACAGGGTCTGTAGTCTCCCTTTTTGGGGTATCTCAGGACAGCTCTTCACAGCATCAGCCTCGATCTGTATTTGCAAGCAGCAGCAGCAGCAGCATCTGTAGCAACAATCAAGGCAGCAATGGCAGTAGTTCTGCTCACTCGTCCCCTCCTCCTCATCCTCCTCCTCCTCCTCCTCCTCCTCCTCCTCCTCCTCCTCAGCCTCAAGCACAGCAGCCTCAACAGCTCCAGCCAGCCCAGCAGAGGAGGCGGACATTCTCTGCCAGTGGGAGGCCTGCAGGAGCGTGGTGAACCCAGCAGACCTGTTGGAGCACTTGCGGATTGAGCATGTGGACACACAGAAAGACAGGGAGAAGTTGTCTGTCAGTGGGCGGGCTGCAAGGTGGCGGGCAAAGCCTCCTGCTCCATGTCATGGCTAGAGCGCCACGTCGTCACCCACGGAGGTGACAAACCCTTCCCATGCATCCTGCCCAACTGCGGGGCTCGCTTTCCATCCCAGCTGGCCTTGCAGCGTCATGTCAACGGCCACTTTCCTGCCGAGGCTCCCTCGGGGACTGGACGATCTCATCGCTCTCGTGGTGGTGAAGACACGTCAGGTCGTCATATACGCAGGAAGAACAAATTGAAGAGACGACGGCCACAATGTGGTAAGCTTTTTAGCTGTCTCTGTTTTTGTGGTGGTTTATACAATAAAAGTGAGAAAATTAAAACCTGCACATTGTGTATGCATATGAAGCAAAAATGTCACAGGCCAACTCGTTCAGCATAAAATGCACATGGGCTAGTCTCAAAATATGATTCAAAATGATTGACAATCAGTTAGATTTTGACAGGCCAGAACATTGTTTTTGCAGCAAAAAAAAAATGTCTTCTAGTATTAATTACTCCATTTTAAAGAGGAATGGTTTGGAAGATATAGATGTCAAAATCAGCTGAAAAGTTACAAGATCATTGAAATGTACTGTTACACAAAAGAGCTATTGTCAATGGTTTTGTTGTTTTTGTGCCAAAGTCTGAAAATTGGAATTGGCCATTGGGTGGTGTGTCAGACGGGTATGCTCCAAAACATTACAGAAATCATTATGCATTTCGTGTTCTTTGATTCTTTTCATCTCAGTTAAACATTTATGGATATGTATGTTGGCCCAAATGTGGTCATTTCATCAGAATGTGATCATTTCATCAAAAATGACTTCACAAAATCGACCAAGAAATGAATCCCAGTCAGGAGTGACATGCTGACCCAAGAGGGACATTGGATTATTGAGGCAATGAATGATAATGAGAGCCTCCAGTTCCACAGTGAAACTGACAAGAACGTGACAAGGAACTCTGATTCAAAAACACCAGGCAGGATGGCCGGACATACGAAAAATGGCACATTCAGTGTAATGTCATCAAAATATAACAAACAAACAAAATGTATGATTTTAGAGGATAATATTTGGGGGGAAAACAATACAGAAAACAAATAACTTCATATGAAAAAAATAGGGAAAGCAAGTGTTGACACACACTGGTTGTGAAGTATTCATTCAAAAAGAACTTATGATGATTTTCCAGATGACTAACAGGAAATGAACGTAGTTGTTAAGCACAACTGTATGTAGCCTGTCCTGTGCAATGCTGGCTCTGTGTTCTACATGTAGTCTAACTTTGTCTGTGACATACCATCAGTGATGCTGTCTGTTTAATGAGCGGCTTTTCTTCAATGTTTTCTCGCATCTCTCTTTTAGCCTTCATTATAATGTACTGTGTTATCTGTGATGCTGTACCTCAGGCTTTCTGCGAACAATATAGCACAATTTTGCAACAGAAATGCTTTTTCTGGGTTTCTTAAACTCTTTGTAGGTTTGTAAGGAGACACTGTTGACTTTCAAATTTTATTTTTGCTGTCAGACATACGTGGCTTTTTATTTCCTTCCACCTACTCAATCAAAAAGGATTTTTAACTGCTGAGTTGGAAAAAAAAAAACAAAACCGCAAACTAAGAACAGTGAAAGATTTGTTTAGGATCATGTGTGGTGTGTACACGATCTAAGTCATTCACTTCAGAACAGAAACACAGTTTTTGTGTTTATTCTTCTTGTCAGAGCTGTCATGAGCGGAAGTCACAATGTATGTTCTTTGGAATCGGCTAGATCAATACGGGCCGATGAATGAAGCTTTGTCAGTGTGTGCATGTGTGTATGGTGAAGGTCAGAATGTAGTAGGTCGTGGGAGGAGTGGGATGTGGAATTGCTGTTTGCATTGATTTATTAAGTCTGTCTGCCTTTTGCTCTGAGTCTTTTTTTTTTTTTCCCTGCTGTCATATTATTTAAGGGAAAGTTCTTTGTAGTACCAGTTTATGACATGCTGGAGGATGCCGGCTTGAAGTCATTCTGTGAATAAATGTGAAGGCTGGAGATCGGGTTGGGGGTGGTACTTGAGAGAGAGAGAGAGAGAGAGTGTGTGTGTGTGTGTGTGTGTGTGTGTGTGTGTGTGTGTGTGTGTGTGTGTGTGCAAATGTGTGTGTTTGCATGATGGATGCATATATGTGTGTGTGTGTGTGTGTGCAAATGTGTGTGTGTAAACATATGTGTGTGTGTGGAGGGGATTTTTACTCTTTGTCTTGAAGCTTTCACAAGTTTGGTCTGCCTTGAATATTGTTGGACAGAAATTGAATTAGAATATGAGTATTTAGTGGTACTTGTAGATTAATGTTTGTAACTATGAAATGCACTGTTGTACTTTTGACTTGTGTGTCATCTTCTTTTTTTTTTGTCTTTTCTTGTTAGCCTTTCTGTTCAGGATTTTTATTTTACATACTTTTGTAGTTGGTGTGGTTTATATTTTTTCAAAAAGCATGAGGGAGATGGATCATATCCAGTTTCTGTAATGACGCAGGTGTAAGTGTATGTGTACAGTAGGGAGCTTGTGCACTGCGGGTTTAAAAACAGTTAATTACAAGTTTTAAGGAGGGCTGGTGAAGTGACCTGAATTATCGATTGTCAGCCCACCCACCAGCTTACCTCACACTGAGGTTAATTTTCTGGATGACACTGATGCAGGTTGCATGGGAGGTTGATTGTAGGGGAGTGCTGTTGGCAGGGAATGGTATGCATTGCAGAATTAAAGTATACTCTTTGTTCTTGTGTGTGCATGTGACCTAGGACTCTGTGTGTGTGTGTGTGTGTGTGTGTGTGTGTGTGTGTGTGTGTCTGGAGTTTTTTGTAACCAAATGATATACTACAGCAGTGTTTGAAGTGGGAAAATGATTGTGTTGGTATTTAACTTTTTGTTTAATGTTTGACAGTGGGATTGATAACATCATATGAATGTGTTACGAATTTCTGAATTAGGCCAGTAAAGCTACATTGATCCACATGGATGTAAGCTCAGAGCATAGGCCGATAGGGATCACTCATCATCATCATCATCATCATCATTATTATTATCAAAACTTCTCTGACTAATCCCCCACCCCCCTGTCTGTCTGTCTGTCTGTCTCTCTCTGTCTGTCTCTCTCTCTCTCTCTCTCTCTCTCTCTCTCTCTCTCTCTCTCTCAGTGTGCATTTTCTGATTCTGTCATTAAAAACTGATAAGTAACAGTGATATGAATAATTCAGTGATTATAAATCATGTGAATGATCACGTCTCTTGATTCAGTAATTGCCTACATGAAGACAAAACATCTTCTGTATTTGAAATGCAATTTGTAGCAGAAAATGTTGAGTGATTGAAAATGAAATGTGTATGCATACTCGCTCACACTAACATACATAGACTCGTGTGTGCAGAAAATTTTGAGTAATTGAAAATAAGATGTGTGTATCTGCATGCAGACTCACAACAACAATACATACATAGAGTACATGCATGTGCTAGCTTAGGCATATGCTGCCTCTCTCTCTGTTTCCTTCTCTCTCTTTCCACCCTCCCTCTCTCTCTCACACTCCTCACCCCTCTCTCTCTCCTCTCTCTCTCTCTCTCTCTAAATCACGTAACTGTGAAAATAATAAAGCCCTAAACACAAACCCAGATCACTTGTTTTACTCAGAACATGTTGTGGTGATTGCATGATTTGCAGTCAAGCACAGTGACTTCTTTGATGCGGGCATCATGGAGCGGTTACAGCAGCAGTTGCTAGACCTGACAGAGAAGACGCAAGTCCACCTCAATGGCAGCACACATCATGTCACATTCCAGGGAGCGGTATGTGTCTGAATGCTTCAGATGCCCAAGTCTTGATACCACCTGTTACTGACCTCAGCAGTATTTTTTAATTCTCTGTGTGTGTGTGAGAGAGAGAGAGAGAGAGGGAAAGTGTGGAGTAGCACTGAAAGACCTGGGGCAAGAGAAGTGAAAAACACCTGTCTGGATTGTAGACTCTAAACCCAACCAGACTTATTTATTTCCTCTACCTGTCTTAGAGTTAGACCACATAGAGGAGGAACAGTGTTGCACAGACGACAAACTTGTCACACCTGTTGCTCTCATTCCTGACTGTTTAACTCTTTTAACTGCCAGAGAGTTGTTGCATTTTGAACACCTATGCCAGCGGAAGCTGGATTTTATTGTTTCTAATCCCTGTGCTCAGAGAGAATGAAAACAAGCTAATTCACATCTTGTATAGAATAGATAGACCTGTGCAACTGGGATGAAAACCTGCGCCCTTCCCACTGGTATACCCTGCATATGCTTGCACCATGTTCCCCCCTCCCACCACCACCCACCCATACCCAACCCAACCACCATCCCCATCCCTTAGTCTTGGAATGGCAGTGTTAGCCTCAACCCTCTCACACAAGTTAAAAAAAACTTCTCCTGGCCATGTCGGTTAACTGTCAGTAGATTTAGCCTTCGCTGCTAAACCAGCTAGAAATGCCCACTTTGCCTGTAAGAAATGCCTACTTTGCATTGTTAGAAATGCCCACTTTGCTCATTAGACGTACCCATTTGCCGGTACAATCAAAGGCACAAACTTTTTTACCATGGACTCCTCAAAGATCTTGTTTCACGATGTTCCAGTTAATCTTGTTCTAAGACGTTCCACAGGATATGTGTGTGTATGAGTATGTGTGTGTGTGTGTGTGAAGGAAACATGTGTGTGTGTGTTTCATATGTACTGCTCACCAAAATATGGTTGGTAAAAGACTTTTAGATAAATTAGTTTTTAATGGATGACTTGCTTTTGAACTTAGTCTCAGCATTGTAATTTGCTTGTAGCCCCAAACAGGGGCTCCATGGTCAACTGGGCTAAACATGACATAACTTGACATTGCATGATGATGAGATAAAGGATTTACCTTGTTGGAGAGGTCTTGGTACCACTCACCAGTGCAGTTTCAGGGAGAAGACCACAGGAACAGCGGATTGTGGTAAACTTAGAACCCATGAACAGTGGTCCATATATCTTCTGTTGTTGTCATCTTCTCAGTTTATAGTCTGCCACTGGCACATTCACTTGTCGGCACTGCAGGTGGAATGCCCTCAGTGTGGGCGCGCGCGTGTGTGTGTGTGTGTGTGTGTGTGTGTGTGTGTGTGTGTGTGTGTGTGTGTGTGTGTGTCTGGATGGTTGTTTTTGATGTTCAGATATACTGTCCGATAAATTTGAAGGTAGATATGTTAGTGAGTGGTTTGACATAGTTACCTCAATGTGAATCAGGAAATGGATTAAGAACTTTAAGAATGATTAAAGAGTGATTGATGGATGAAATATGAAATTGGTTTGGTAGCTGATTGTATAACCTAATGCAGACCTGTTGACTCACATGATTTCAACCCATTTTGTACACGTGTTTTGTACACATATGTTAAAAAAAACAGTGAACTGATGGGGAAAAAAAGGCACATTCAAAAAAAAACCAAGTTCTCGAGCAGAAACTGTACTGGCAGAATGTAGCCATGGTATTGTCTTTGATTATCGCCAGTGAGGACAAAAGGTGGTGGATATGAAGTGAAAGGTGAAAATGAATCCCCAGCTTGAGCTCCCACACCTTTCCAAATATTTGGAAGATTTGTACACACTCTTTATAGAAAGTACACTCTTTCTCATTGACAAGTACAACAACAGTATTTATGGGATGAACAGGTCGGTGAACGTCTGAAGGATTATACAGAAAATGGTAAGTGAGAAATAGGAGCAGATTGAACGTCATGTGTAGAAAATTAGCCCACTTAAGTAATGAAAAACATCATGAGTGGAGATTAAAAAAAAAAAAAAATGAATCGTGTTGAGTTTTGTTCACAACTTAATGTTGTACTTAACCTTTTAGTATCATGCTTTTGTACCTCATGAAAATCAGATGTCTTTGAATGGCTGTTTCAAAAAAAAAAAAAAGTTGTAATGCATGATTGACACTGCTATTTGTGTAAGTGTGATGTACGTTATACCTACACATTGTGTTAAACATGATGATTTACATGAGTGTCCATGATTTGTTGTTTGACCAGGTTAAGGCTCGTAGCTGGGATGAAAACAACCAGGAAAAAGTGCTGCTTCAGTGGTCTCCCCTTGATCTGTGAGTACCCTTATCATCATGGGTTCAGTTTTTATTGATCATCATTCCTTTCGGAGTTTGTATGAACAGTATTTTAGCAGGATCATGTGTGTGTTTTGTACTTGAATGTACGCATGCACAGTATGTACACAAATCTCCATGAACAGTGTATTTGCAGGATCATTTGTGTGTGTGTACTTGAGTGTACACATGCACATTATGTACACTAATCTCATGTACTTATTTATTCGCAAGGCTGTCTGTATTTGTGGATCTCCTGTGTTTATTGATTTATTTTTATTTTGTTTTTTGGATCTGGGTTACTATCTTTGAATTCTTATGATTTGGGGAAAATGCACCAACTTGCACTTGTACTTATACAAATCTCCTTAAATTCATTCCGTTATTTCGTGGCATTCTGTCACAAGATCTGCAGTGATAATTCTTATGGACAAATGTGCATCTGATGCACTGGAAGTGTGTGTGTGTGTGTGTGATTTTCATTACATTTTCTAGCAATTATAAAGTATGACCTGCTAAATATTTCTGTGACAACCTTCAGAATTTGAAAACAAGTTCTTCTCCCCCGAGTCTGATCCACTAATTTTCAGAAAATAATGATCACTGATCTGTGTCCCAAAGATCAGAATAGAATGTGTGGTTGCTCAGATGTGGGAGTGAGTCATTCAACATATACAAGTGTGTGTTGTGTTGTGTGTGTGTGCACGTGTGTGTGTGTGTGTGCGTACGTGTGTGTGTGTGTGTGTGTGTGTGTGTGTGTGTGTGTGTGTGTGTGTGTTGGCAGGTTAGAGGAGACGTGGCTGGCTCCATCTCAGGTGAAATCTTCCAGGCAGCGTACCATCCCTCTCTCCCATGTCCCCGCCACCTCCGTGGCCAGCCTGCATCCTTCCCTTTACAGCTCACATCGCTTTCGCAAGCATCGTCGAAAGTGAAGCGACGACAGATTCCGTGGTGTTTTGTCATGCATGTTGGAGTTGGCAGTTGTGACTGTTTTTTTACTTATTGTTTTTCTTTATGATTTTTTTTTTTTTCCCCCTGTGGGGTAGGAGGGGAGATCGATATCTGCAAACCTGAGCAAATATATACCTCACCGCTACCTCACTTTCTCCCTCTTCTCTCTTCTCACTGTTTCTGTGGGGTTTTTTTTTGTTTTTTTTTTTCCCTCTAATATTTCTCTGCTTCTTTTGTCTGTCTGTTTCATTCTCTCCTGTCTTTTCTTCCTCTTCGTCTTTCTTCTGTCCTTTTGTTTTCTGCTTACTTTAAATCACATTATTTATGGATAAGTCTGTGAACGCATGGCATGGTGTTTTGCCCATTTTTCTAGATTATGTTTTGGTGACGGACTCATGGGGTCTCTATTCTCTTGGTATATTTGACATTTGTATTCTTTTTCTTATCTGTATTACTGAAAACAAATGACACTTTTTGTGAGAGATCAGGAGCATGACATGGTGGGGGCTGACTATCAGTTTCTTTTCTGTGTGTTCATTTTAATCATTTAGAATATTTGCATACTTAGAATATGGTTCTCTGTGTGGGTTATCATTTGTGTATTTATTTCTAGTGTGCATGGCTAGCGTCAGGTTGGTGTGGACATCATTACATGTGTCCTTGTGTTTATGTTTGAACATGTCCTATACAAACAAGAAAAAAACATGGATGGTTCAATAACAATTCTGATCCAGTTTGGGTCTGCTTTATTTATTTCTTCGTTGCAAGATATCAGATGAGCTGCTTTTGGTGGATGTAATGCATGCATGTCTGCACAGGATGTATAGGGGTATGCATGCACAATGTTAACAGCAGAGTGGTTGAATCTGTCCTAGTGTTTACCTGTTTAGTCTGTGAACAGCAAAGCTGTGGGTTTATTCCTTTTCATGATCCGCTGGGAACAGCTGAATCATGTTTGCTATACCAAGGCCAGTAACCACACCAAGTGCCTCACTGTTCACTCCAGGCCTTCGCTCCCCTCTCTTGTCATGTGGTCTTGCTGCCACTGTGCCAGTCTCTGCACTGAAGTCGCCGTGTCTGTTGCTGGGTGTGTGTGTGTGTGTGTGTCCTGATTCTCCCCTCCCTTCCTGGAGGTCACTGGTCCTCATTCACTGCCTGTTGTACTGTATCCAAAGGGAGCAGGCTTGCAACAGTGTGTTTTGTTGTGCACAGACTTTTTTTTTTTTTTTAAAGTGAGTTCACTCACGATTGTTGGGGCTTTGGACCAACCCACTTTAATACAGTCAGTCGTGCATTGCTGAGGAAAGCAGAGAGTGCACTGCTGATGATTGCATGCGAGGAGCATGCTCATTCCCATCCCCTGTCCCAACGTCTTCCTTTGGACTGAGAGACCTGTTCATATTTGCTAGTCTTCATCTTTTCATGTCATAACAGATTTCTTTCATATGTCCTCCCTTCCTCTCTCCCTCCCTCCCATTTTCTCCCTCCACCCCTGCCCACTTTTCTCCTCACTTCTTCCCCAGTCACCCTCCACGATACCCTGACTTTGGTACATATTCCCTTTTTTCTCACTTCTTCCACACCACAGAAGGTGAGCTTTTGAAAGATGTTGTTTCTAAGGGAGTGCAGTAGCCTAGCTGAGCCTGACCGTGCTCATAGAAGCTGGTATGAGTGGCATCAGCGTGATGTCTCTGAGAGCACAAGTAAGATGGAACGTCAAGAGAATGGTAGCATGCTCTAGAGGGTGACTCTACCCCCCCCCCCCCCCCCCCCTCCCCCCCCCCCCCCTCCGTGTGTTTTTGAGAGTAACGTCAAACTCGTTTTTAAAAAGCTTGAGGTTTGCAAGTCCAGCTGGGACTGTCCTGTGTAGGATCAAATTCAACCGCATGTGTGCAGATGGAGTAAAGAGCAGCTCGGGCTGTGTGTGTATGTAGATGAGCTGCAACATGGCAGCTTTCAGTTGGTTCCTGTCCCCCTGCCCCCTGTTCTCCACCCTACATACACATCTGCACACACACACTGCCCCCCCCCCTCCATCCAGTCCATCTCATCCACCCTCTCTCGTCACCTCTTTCCCCCCATTTCTAAATTTCTCTCTCTTTTTTTTTTAACTTCAATTGTTTATTAATGTGAATGTACTCAGCTGTATCATTATACAGTTCGTTTTCTGTTTCCTTATTTTGATTATGTGAATGGAAAAATCAAAAATGCCTCAGCTGAGGAGACTGAGAGAGTGTTACACTGTCTCTTATTCTCTTGCTGCTAAATGTATTTTCATAGTTTTCTTCTTTTTTTGATTTGTGTAATGTGTTGATGTTGCCCTAAATATATAGTGGGGGAAAAGAAACATTCCCAGAATAATGTGACTGTTGATTCAATACATTAGTGTGTTCATGATCATGTCAGTTTTAACAGTGTTGTCAACGACTGTTCATTGGTTTGCTATCAAAACAATGTTGATAGTTACTCATATTTCTGTTGTGATTGTGTTGTCATTGCATGCTGTTACTTCACACAATGGTATTACAGTTCTGTTGTTGTTTCCAGTTGTCAGTATTTGTTGTTTTTGGAAGATATACAGACATGTCATCAGGTTACGGCATGTGTCCGTCAGACAATTTTCACCTTGTGCCAGTAACGTTAAGTCAAGTTGTCATCTTACTAGCGGTGCCTTGAACAGCTTGAAATCAAAGCATCAAGACTGTGGGCCAGTTTTTCAAATGCTCTGAGCAACAGTGTACTTTTTGTTCCTTTTACCATCATAATCGTATCAGTTCCAGCCGATACAGTGTAACCAGTGTAGATAACAGCTACTGACACACATCGAATAACAACCGGTCACAGACTATAAGAATCAGCTCAGAGAGACGCTGGGTTATCAGTCACACTGTCACACAGGCATGTCCAGATGCTGAAAAAGAGATTGCCACAAAATTTGATTTGCTTGTAGGCTACATATATATCCCCTGATGATAAGGATCAAAAACACAAGCAATGAGCCAAGTTTGGTACCAAGCAGGTTTTATTGGCATAGTTGTGAAAAAAAAGTGTGTTGATTGACCATAAACTGAGGAGAAACTTGATTCCCAATTCAGATCAGTGGGTAGTCTGACAGCAGAAATGGTTCCAGACAAGTATGATAACGTCAGCATGTTTGCAACCATTCAAAGGCAAAGACCACCAAAAAAATTTAGTTTTTGGTGTTTGATATGGGGACCATGATTTGAAAAAAAAAAAAGAACAAAGAAAGACCTGCACCAGAAAATGAGTCTGTTGTCACTTTTTTTATATTTGCCCTTTTTTTTTTTTTTTTTTTCATTTCCTTAAAGTGCTGTGAAAAAGGAAACATCATTACAGGGTTCGTACGCTCCTTGAAACTCCTTGAATTCTGACAGAGAATTTCAAGACCTTAAAAACCTTTGAAAAATCAATAAAATGTGGTTCTGTTGACCAAACCTCCTTGAAAACCTTTGAAAATCAAGCCATCAACTCCAAAAATCTTAAATGTGGCAAAAAAGAAATGGCAATCAGATTAATGAAAAACTATTTTAAAACAGATTTTTACAAACATCATTGCGATCCTGGACCGTCTGCGATTTTACCAAGGGAGATAATTTGTAACTTCATCAAAATTGATGAGGTTACAAATTATCTTCCTTGGTTGAATCGCCGACGACAATCAAGGATCACAACGATGTTTGTAAAAATGTTTTGAAAAGATTTGTTCATCAACCGGAATGCAGAAAAATCCAACTGCCATTTTTTTAAAAATCAATTTTTATGCTAGTAGTGTAGAGAGGTGGCACAAAAATTTGACCATTTTCTTTTAAAAATTGTGTACAAGTTTTATGTGTTTTTGTGCTCAAGAAAGTCTGTTGAAACCCATCCATGGTTTTTCTATTTTTTACATTTTTCTTAGTAAAAATGACTTTATTTGAAGGAGGTGTGTGTGAAAATTGCTTAACTTCTTTATTTTCAATTGCCATTTTCTCAAAATCACTTTTTTCAGCAATGGTTGATGTGCAAGGAGTACAGTATCTCTGGATCCTGACTAGGTAGCTTGGTCATTTTTTTTCTTTTGATCAGAAATAATTTCTGCATGCAATTCTATTTTATTTATAAGTCAAAAACAGCATGTATCATTTGCTATTTCTATTGAAATAATTCGAAAGCAATGACACGCGAAGCCTGATGGTCACCATATGGAAAAAAATTATTGAAAAAAAAAAGCAGTTTAGATATATAAAAATCCTTCTGTAATTGCATTACTTTAGCTCAACAAAACAGTATATAAAAAAATCCTTTTGTCATTGCATTACTATAGCTCAGCAAAACAAGAAAAGTCATGTTTCAAGTGCCTGATATGTCTGCTATGATACAAATACAGTTCTTATCATGAACCTTTTTTTTTTCAAATGTTCATGATTTTGCCCCCATTTGTGGTCCCCAAATCCACAAGAGTTTTGAAATCGCCTAAAAATGTTTTTTTCTATGGGTTTTTTTTTTTTTTTTTAACATAAACAATAGAAAAAAATTAAGTTTTAAAAAGAACAATGGTTAATTTTCATGCCATGTCTTGCCTTGAAATGAAATAAACGCTCCTTGAAAACTCCTTGAATTTTTTTCTTGGAGTCTGTAGGAACCCTGCATTAAGTTGAGGAAAAATTGAAATCTTTGTTACATCTTTTTGTTGTTATTTTCTTTTCCCTTCAAGAACATTCAGTATCGCACAATCATTCAAAACATCATCTTGCACGAAAAAGTCCCTTTGATGCAAAGAGATTTTTCAAATCCAAGTTGCCAGACCTTGGTGACTGACCTGTCCTTTGATCTTGACTTCGTAACCTAATTTGTAAAAAGTACAAATTGAGCTTTGTATTATGCCTAATCCCTTTTAGTTTGTTTCTGGGCATGATCAGAATATATGGGAAGATATTTCACTCAATCAAATGTTTTTGGCGGGCTGTCCTCCATCTGGGAATGGAGTCAGATCATGGAAAGTCCATGCAGTAGCAAGTGCCCAGAAGGCGTACACATCTGCACTGCTGTCATAGCAGACAACCACAGCCCGTAGTAGTAAAGTTATTTATCCAGTCATGAGCAGTTTCTTTCTGTGTTCCCTTTGCATGTCATGAGTCGTATGACAAAATTGTGAAGAGTCGGCACTGCAGACAAAGAGATCGGTGTGCAGCATGTCAAAAGGCTGTTTGTTTTTGAACTTTTACATTTTTCTCTTCCAGTTTCATGGATGGGTGTTCCAGTGAGCCCATCAGCAAACCGTCTTAATATTGGGATGAGAAAAGCTAGGGTGTCTGCGCAGTTGAATCGGCTTTCAAGCTGGATCAGCATATTGTTAATCCCCTTTCCAACACAATAGCTCAGATGAATTTGGAGGGTTCCCCCCCCCCCCCCCCCCCCATGTTCAGACATGATAACAAAACTTATATTAAAGCTTCAAATTCAGTACTGACACAGATTCCTGAAAATATTCATCCTCTCAGACATACTGGTATCCCTGTTATCCCAACACATGTATTGGCAATAAATTGTTAAGTAGTGTGTGACTGACGCACACTCACTAAAAACTAGCACATTCTTACCTTCAGTCGGTTGGCCAGTGTGGCTTGAGAAAGGTTAAGATAAACTGAAATCTAGCCATTATCTTAAGGGTGTTACGTGGCTTCAGTTTCTCATCTTCCTGACATTTTTACCTTCGGTTGAAGATGTGCTGTTGAACACCTATCAGCTAAGCACACTTTAACTGAATGCCTTTTAGTTTTACTCTCATTAAATGCACATATTTCAGTTTGCTTCACATATCTGAAATTCATTCTTTGTGATGAATAGTGTGTGTTTTGAACACATGATATGTGTGATGGAGTTGATAGTTACTGACAAGGGGCAGAAGGGAGGTAAATCACACAAGACCTCTGTCCAGTAGAAGATGGCCCCAGTGTGGTGGACAAGATAAGATGTATCGTGGCTGGTTTGACCCAGCAGATACTGGCTGTACACCCAGCCTCGGGCTGCCTCATGTGCTGGCCCTGTGGATTGAAAAAAAGAAAGAAGTGCTGGAGTTCCTTTTTGATATGAGAATGTGTGACAGGACTGTTCTAGAGGGTTCCTTTCTCAAGGTGATTCGCCATCTGCCATCAAACAGGCCACGATACAGACACCTGCAGTGTCAGTGAAGACACTGGGAGTGGATGGAACTCCCACTTTGTGTCCAGTCTTCCCATATGAACAAGGCACTTTCAAATCTGGGTTGGAGCCAGCCAGGGGCCTGGTCATACCACAAATAAATGCCTTTGTAAGGATTTGAACTCACAACCGTCCAGCACACTGCTTTCATTTTTTTTTTTTTTGCTCCAGCGCAAATACGTCAAAGGTGACTTCAGACTCGCTACTAGGTGCATGGTCATGTCAGTTGTTTTTTAGTGTACATCCGGTATGATCAGAGGGTGAGTCATCACTGATGTGTTGCAAACAAAACAGTGCGCTCTGTTTTGAAAGAAATGGTGCAGTGAATTGGCATTAAAAAAAAGAGAGAGAGAGAGAGAAAATTTCCCGCATAAATTGTGGTGTTCTCTGCTTCATTTGCCAGCATAGCTATCTCTTCAACAACACAAATATTGATGTGAAGATCTGTGTTATGTTCATGCTGTTTTGTATCGTATAAACATGTCCATGATCCTGTCGTTATGTGAACCATACAATTTTAAATGGGATTTAGTGCCAGTAAACGTTTCCTCCAGTTATATATCCAACTGACTTTTGACTGGGACCATCCGTGAGTCTCGGTATACAGACTGTTTCTTCAGTCCTGATTATTTGATCATCTGATTTGCAACAAAACCACAGAACTTTCTGATGAGGAGTGGGGTTAGGGAGGAGAGACTGGAAAGATTGGGGTGGGGGGGGGGGGGGGGGGGGGGGGGGGGGGGGGGATTTAAGGAGGTGGGGAGAGAGGTTATGTCACAGGGAAGGAATGCTCATGATTGATCAGAGATGTGTAAGTTGGCACAAGTAGATAATCTGACGTGCAGAAAAGTGTGAACAGGGTTTTGCTGCAACTCACGGTAGTCTTTAATCATGTGACAAGGAAGAAAGATACCGAACAACATCATGATTTGTGCTGATGTCTGCTACAGGCAGGCAAGTTTTCTCAGGTGGTGGCCATTTGTTTCATATCACTATATTGGACTAATGTGTTGATTGTCGACTGTCATTGCTAAAAGACATAATTTTCTTGTGGACTACTTTACAGTGTGTGTGTGTATGCGCGCGCACATGCCCTGATGCAGCATATTGTTGCCATCTGGGCTGTGAACAGCAGTAACTGAGTGTGTGTTTGAATTTGGTGAAATATGCTATTGTCATAGAGCTTATATTTCAGCTGGGTTTTCATCAGGATTTGTCCTTCTCTCTCCCTTCCCCCTGTCCACTCCCTTCCCTTTATCTCTACTGCTTCTCTTATTTCTGTCTTTGTCCACCCGTGTTTTCTGTCCTTTGGATTTTCTCTGTCTTGTTCTCTTTCTGATGGGCACAAAGTAGCCGTGATGAAATCTTGATTTTGAATGATTGAGGTTTTTAAAAAATTAAAAATTCCCCCCCCCCCCCCCCCCTCGCGCACACACATACACACACACACACACACACTCACTCTCTCTCTCTCTCTCTCTCTCTCTCTCTCTCTGTTATTGTCTGCTTCTCTTCCATTCATTCTTTTTTTCTTTTTTTTTTTAGTTGTTGATGATGGTGAGAGAGCTGTGTTGATACGGTGGTCAATGTGGATCAGTATTTTACTTAAACTGCGGTGGGTTATTCATACACTTTTGCCACTGTTTTTACATCCATGTTGTTGCCCAGATTTCTGTGTGAAGGTTTTATCATATTTGGTACTACCTTTTTTTTTTTCTTCTTCTTTTTTTTTTTTTCCTTTTAAACAAAGTGGAATTACCTTTAAAGTTTTGTGATCATAGCAATGGTTTTTGGATCTCAGTATTGTACTGCTTGAAGTTCAAGTTCTCTGTGAATAGATGGTGTATAATGTTGTGTAAGTTCTCTGTGAATAGATGGTGTATAATGTTGTGTATGTTAATGTGATGTTTGTCATGTTATTTTTCCTGGGGACGGGGAGGGGGGAGAAGGAGCAGGGTATATTTTGATTGCATAAACTGACTGCATAACTCAGCACGTGTGATTTGAAACTTGTGCGTATGTCCCCCTCCCTCTCCCCCCCACATGATTGGCATAATCAGTTTGTGTTTAACTCTTACAATGAAGCACTTTCATAATTTGTCTTTTATACACATACTGACTGGCTCCATCTTTCTCTGGGTCCCCATTTTCATAATTTGTCTCGGATTTATGTACAATCTCTCCCTCTCTCTCTCTCTCTCTCTCTCTCTCATATCAGCATTTATTTTCAGATTAGTTATATAGCTCATGTATCCCCCTCCCCTCCCTCAACTATGGTTTCCCCAGTGCACACCTGCGGTTATTGTCCTCCAGTCTAAATGACTGTGAGCTATGTGTTTCAGTGCACTCATTTTGTTGCCACGTCAGTGTGATGTATGTGTATCCTGGAACTGAAATGTTGTCATTGTTCTTGATGCTTATGTTCCTGGCGATTGTGGGAAATGTTAGACCTTTTTTTTTCTAGTAGATATTGTATTTTGTTTATGCTGTTCACACTATATTCAGTTGGACTGGTCACGTGACACAAAGGATGCTTTTGTCTTTAGTCAGTTTGCAGACTGACACACACATACACATGCATGCCATGCATTAACTCATAAACACACACACACACACACACACACACACACACACACACACTCAAAACACATACACACATTCTCACACATAACCAACACTCATTTTCTTGTTAACTGACAGTTCCAAAGTCTTCACAAATCTGTGAACATAACTTGTTTGTTGTGAGGCATATGCCACACCCAAAGACGAAGTCCTGTTACTCTGGGTGGTTCACTGTTTTGTCCAAAATAGATTTCAAAGCTGTCGTGCATGTGAGGTTTGTGAAACTGGCATCACTGAATGGCACTGCTGGTTGTCATGTGACTACATGAACAGTATGCTGGTGAACAAGAAGACCATCCTGTTGGTAACTTGGTTAAGAACATTTCGTATGATCTGTTCCAAGATGGACTGGCCTGCAGCTCATGAAGGAGAAGACCAACAAAATGAGGACCAAGAATCTAACATTGGGGTCGATCTCGCTGATGATCAAATTGTGTGTTCCATTCAAGTGTGGAGTGCATTTATTCTAATGTAAACATTACATAATACTGTAAGAGAGAGGTTAATGTGGAACACTTTGTTAGATTGGATATTGTTCTGCTATGGGTGTATCATGTAATGAAGTAAAACTTCTTTGCAATGAGCATGACACGGAGGTTAATGTGGAACACTTTGTTAGATTTGATATTGTTCTGCTATGGGTGTATCATGTAATGAAGTAAAACTTCTTTGCAATGAGCATGACACTCACTTGTTTGCACGTTTGGAATATGTTCTTCAGCTGGAAGCACTATCATTAACATGGGCCTTAAAAGTACCACAGATGGTTTTCTGTATGATAAAATAAAAAAAGAGGGGTTCAAACAAAAAAAAGGTTTCCAAAACTCCAGAGATGGATATCTGCAAAAATTGTAAGTTCCCAATCTTTTCTAAAGATTTGTTCCCATCCCCACCGGCCACCCTTCCTCCCCCTTCACCTCTCCCCAGATGAAAGTCTGCTGAGCAGCAGCAAGTGGACAAAAAACACTGTGCCAACCTGTAAGAATACTCCGAGTGACATTTCCCATTTCCAGCCATTTCAGCACAGAGACATAACTCATGTGCAAAGAGGGACATTCTGAACGTGTCCATAGAGATGTTTTGCGTGCTGTTTCCATGTATTTGGGATGAACTTATACTGAATCACCTTATGCACACTTATGCACACACACACACACACATTATTATATATATATATATATATATATATATGTGTGTGTGTGTGTGTGTGTGTGTGTACATTCACTACACACACATAAAAAAGAAACAAAAAAAAAATGAAAAGAAAAACAATGTTGTTGGGCAGGCACTCAAGGTCTGACCAGCGCATTGGGCTAATGCATAGGTCAGACATCTGCTAAGTCATAGCCACAACACCCTCTTCTTCAATTCTCTCATCTTAGTTGTTAATTCATGTAGCCATCAGTTTCAAATCATATCGTAGTGTGGTCTCAAAACTTAGCGAATGTGGGTGTAGTGTGTATGGACTCGTCCACACGCAGTGACGCCCCTTAGATGTAAAGTGAAACAGAAACTATACATGTACAGATCCAGTCTTGTACACTTTAACACTTCCACTCATCAATTTTGCATGCCAGTTTAATTCAGTTGAAGGTTAAAGTACCAAGATCGCAGTCGGACGTTGCACGTTTCAATCCATTAGTGACCAAGTCATGGTTTTGGTGGTGTAGGTGTATGCAGTATGCATTGCATCCCTTACATTCTCTCTCTGTAGTGAAGGTTATCCCCACTTGCCATATCATTAATAGCTGAAAATGAACATTAAATCTGAATGTTGTCTATCCAGTTTAAGCTACAACATGTGTGTCCAACTGCAGGAAAAAGTAGTGTTTTTTTAAGCTTTTTCTGTTTTGTTTTTTTGAGGTGTGTGGGTCTGTGTGTGAAAACTTTACTCTGTGTCTTTTCCAGTGCAAAAAGATGTGAGAGAAAATTTGTTAGAACATATATTGTCAAGTCATAATCAAAAGATGATTGTTGCTTTTAATGTTTTTAAGTTGAAATCATTATTCATATAAGAGCAGAGTTATTGGACATGAGGTCTAGTAATTGTTAATTGTGAAACATGTAAAATCTAAATTCCCGTATGTGGTGTGTGGGAATTGGTGTGTGTGTGTGTGTGTGTGTGTGTGTGGCAAATAATGTAAAATTTTATGTGAATGTTACAAAAGTCAATTCAAAACAAGGGTGAGGTACATTTTTGTTTTGTATATGAATGCACCATTGAGTTATTTTTTTAAAACACTGACAGATCTGAGCCAATACTTTGCATAATTCAACAGAATTAGTATGTTGCATAGTTCAACAGAAATGATGTATCCCATAGTTCAACAGAATCGATGTATTCAAGATCACAGTCATGCAAAGCATTGTAAGAAGAGAGGCGAGACCTTCTGTGCTCGTGTTTAAGACAGTCAGTACAATTTAGTAAATGATGCAACAGAAATAGTACCTGATCATTTGGTCAATTATCATTTGGTCACACATGCGCACACACACACACACACACACACACACACACACACACACACACACACACACATCTGGCTAATACACTCAGGTTTTGCTGCAAACTAACTGACTTGACATTTCTGCACTCCTCCCCCCCAACTCACCTCATCCCCCTTCCCTTTTGAATGCACACTGGGTAGGCTTTTCACTGTTGTGTTATGTAATTGTCAGTTCTGTATATACACTTAATATCAGATAGCCTTCCTTTTCTTTACCAAACCCCCTCCCCCCCTCGAAACTGTTTTGCACAACAAAACAGATAGTCTCTTTACCTTTGTCTTTTTGTGTCTTGAAATTAAATGCTCTGAGTAGAGGAATATAGTTGTGCATGCATGTATCTTTCATTGTGTGATCCTTCTCTTCTCTTTTGTTCATGTTAAATTTGTCTCCCTCTCAAAACTTTGTCTTTAAATCTGTTTTTTTCTTGCATCAAGAACAGTTTTCTTTGTCCATGTTAGAATAACTGCACAGTCATGATTCCCTCTCTGTAACACCTTCCTTCCTTTTTTGATTTTCCGGAAACTTTTTTTTTCATCATTGGTTTTTTTATTTTTGTCAGTGTTAGAGTTCCCTCTCGTTCAAGATTTTTTTTCATAAATATGTGTGGAACATGTTTCTCGTAAGAGATGTCAATAGTTTTACTACCATGTTATTGTTTGTGTTTTTATAAGTCATCTTTTTTTTTTTTCAGCATGTAATATGTATGGAGTTCTTTTTTTTTCCCCTGTATGCCTTCATGAGTCCTGAAAATGCCCATTGTGGGTGTATGCTGAGCTATGACTAGAAAAAGCTAAACAAATGGTTCTCTTACTTATGTGAGATTTGCTGCCCAGTCAAGACTCTATCTGAAGACTATCTGGAACGCTTTTCTCTTTCTCCATGTCAAATATACCCGCCCGCCCCCAACACACACACATATAGAAAGCTCCTCCTCTTTAAAGGTTTTTTCAAGAAAAAAAAGTGTATTTTTCTCTTTTGTCTATGTCAATTATTCTTCCTATTCAAAATCCCTCTTTACAGATTTTTTTTCTCTTTGTTAATGTAAGGTATATCTCCCACTCAAGATTTCTATAAAAAATCTTTTAAAAAGTTTTTCCTT